>VZTI01001557.1:2749040-2811478 GCA_013397865.1 Struthidea cinerea | reverse complement strand
TTTTTTAATTTTTTTTTTTTTTTTTTTTTTTTTTTTTTCTGTAATGAGTCTGGCTAGTTCATTACACTTGGGAAGGTATTTTTTTTTGTTACTGTTGCTGAACTGGTACATTTATGAGAAACATCTGTAGCTTTGAAAAACAGGTGAATTCATCTTCGGCAGGGCAACTTAATAAAGAAAGATGGCTTATAGCCAAGTCAGTAATAAGTTTAAGTCCACATGAAACAATCAAATGCAACCATTAAAAAATAAGTTTTAAATTGTAAAAGTGAAATTTTCACACAAAACTTTGAAATCTCTCCTTCCATGCTATTACCATAAGTCACGACTACAATGATGCCAGGAATGTTTTTTTCTTGCACTCTTTCATGAGCTTCACTCCTGACTCAGCTTATCTTATTGGTAAGATATACATCTCTCTACCTATCCTGCCTCAGTAACATTTGGATCCCTGCCCAGAAATGTGACCAGCTAAAATAAACTTTATAATTAGTTTGATAGGTATATACACTGCCTAAATCACCATCTCAGGACATGCTACGTATTCCACAACACTAACTTTCCAGGTGTCACAACTGATCAGCTGCTCCAGTTACCTCTCCCAGTGTGGAAATCTCCCAGCTCATTTATAAGTGCCATATTAAAACCAGAGCTTTTTATGTTACTGGTATTTCCAGTGACTCTCTGTGGTTTGAATCCATTCAGTTATGCCAGTATAAATTAGGAAAAACACTGCTCAGATCACAAGAGCTATAGCCATCTAAACCCAGTGAAACAGGAGACTCTAACCTGAAAGTTTAAAATAAACATGTTTCTGTATGGTTGTCTCACAGATACAGTTCCTGGGTCCTTTGCCAAGTACAGTGTCATTAATAAAAGGGCTTCCTTACCACAGTGTATCTTTGCAGAACTGTTTTGAGAACTGAGTGGTGCAATTATAGTGTTCCATGTTGCTCCCTTGTGGATAAAAAACGCCACAAAATTTTTAGACAGATGCTGGAAAATTCTTATACATTTAAGCCAGCTTGAAGAAGAGATGCTGCTCCTAATAAATCACATTTTTTCTTTCTAATATTCCACTGATACGAATTTCCTTCATTATGGCAGACACTCAATACCACAGGTCAATAAAGCTTGTGAAAAGCTATAGCCTTGTTTGATTCCTATGGGAAACATAAATGTTTCTTTAGGATACTGAGCAGACCTAGAAGAAAGTTTGGGAAAAGCGTAGTAGCAATTTGGAGAAAAAATTCCAGCTTAAAACACCACTGAAATCAAAGTTCACATTCTTATGAATTTTTCCATTGGAAGCTCATGTTGTGTACCACATAGTTATGAGGTGAGATGTACTTGTATCCTTTCTGTCCCTCTCGAGTTCATCGTTGAGGTCAGGGCTAAATTGGGGTCAGTTTGGCTGCTTTAGCAGCTCCAGCTGTTCAAACCTCTGCCAGCTCCCAGATGGGGCTAAGCTATGTTCTCCAAGCTGCTGCCTGTTCCCAGAGAGAGCCCTTCCTAGGCATTATCGGGGCAGGTAGACTTTCCAGTGACAGTTCATGCCTAGCCCTGCTCACATCTATGTCTTCATCCTTCCCCATACCCTCTGTCTGTATCTTCTGCTTTCCATTGGGGTGGCGGTGCATGGTCCAAGTGGGTTCCACAAGGAACTGTGGGCAGCAGCTGCTCTACATGAGCCTGGCTTTGCTGCCAGGCTTTCCTAGGTTAGCCCTGGTCTCTCTTTTTCTCCAGGAACCTCTACCACTAGCTAACCAGGGATTTCAAGTCTGTTCCCTGGGCAGCTCAGGAATATGGTCTCAAAGATGGCCAAAATGTCTTTTAATACACATTTAGACAAACCCCTGCAAGTCTCTTTAAGAAGGACTGTCAGTCCACTTGACAATCCAGACCCTTTTCTCATACCAGCAGATTTAGAATTCAGTATGTGTTTTGATCTTAAACAAAGAAAGTGTTTATTTCACAACTGATGAGGCACCTGCTATTGTCTTATAATCTTTGACATTATTTACTTTGGGCTACCGTCTGATCTTTGCTGCTTTTTAATTTCTTCCTCTTTCTTCGCAAAGAGTCTTTGATTTAATCACACAGCAAAGCAACAATTACCAAGAAATAGAAGAGGCATGCACAAGTCAATAAAATTGTCTTGATATTTCCCTGTTTTTCACAGTATTTATGCATTTTTCGTGCAAACTCTAGTCATTTATGATCACCACAAATGAATGGGCAAAAAAATTAGGCTGTTCTAAAACATTATATGTCAACAACAAAAAAATTTACAAGTTTGTAGCTGCATTTCGTATGGCTCTGTGCAAAAGTTATTCCCAAGGCTTGATTTATTATTTCTGTAGATAGTATGTGTCCTTTCTTAGAAGTGTTTTCTGTTGTTTAATAACATGCTTTGGCATTGGGAAAACTGTGACGCTGCTTTGATCACTCTCATAGCTCCTTGCTTTCAGTGTCAGTAACATTCAAGTAATTATCTGCCTGTTTAACAGAATCAAAAAGACTTTTTACTTTTTGTTTTCTGGGAACAGCAATATGCTAGCAACAACAATCCAGAACACATACGTGTGTGTGCCAACACCATGAATAATCCTTTGGAAGTGCTTCTGACATAGTGACCAGTACAGTGATCCCAACATAGACCTTTTGACTTTTTTTTTTGGAAGTCTTCAGAAGCACTTAGATCTTACTCTGACTGTGTAAGAGGTGGTTAGGGTCCTTCATGTGGGTGATAGAAATAATTTTGCTGAGGCTGACAACCCACCTTCTCACAGAAGCCACCTCTGTGGTCCCCCCACTACCAAGAATTGGGCCATGCAAAACCAATACATGTCAAAACCTCAGTAGGTGCCTGAAGTTGACAGCCTGCATATGACTCGCACCTATTCATGTTACAGCACAGCGTTGTGTTGACTTGGTTAAAAACACACTGGTTTGGAAAAAATGTCTGATTGATTTTTGTTGAAATGTAAGACTCAAGGTGAAAATTGGATGGTGGCCTAATTTTCACAGGTGCTGAGTTACTTTGACCCATAGTTTGTAACTATCATTATCAAAATTGAGAGTTTGAGTTGGGAATTGAAGTCCAAGCAATTCATAATGCAGCTCCACAGCCTGTTCTCCACCTTGTTCAGCAGCCTCATGTGAGCGCAGAGCTGCTCTGGCTGCCCAGGGCAGCAGTGCAGGGCACCCCAATGTGACACACTCATCTCTACACTAATTTTCTGTGTGAGTGGTCAGAAAGAAAATGAGTGGGTAATTCAGATTGTCCCTGTGGGACAATAGGTCTGCTGCAGGAGGGGGGTCCAGGCAGCTGCTTTAGCATGAGACTCCAAACCGCGTTATAGTTTTTACTGAGCTCAGATGAACCCTCTTGCTCAAAAAGCAATGCCAGCAGCTTAATACTCTCATTATTCGTTCTTTCAGCCTCCTTTGTGAGCAAATAGAGCCTCTGCTGTGCTGCTCTATGTAATGCCTAGGATGTCTGCAAGGTAGGTATGTTTCACTCAACTTTACCCTGCCTTTAAAGTACCTTTCTTCACCCTGAGCATTTACTGTGGTGAGTTGGGGATTTAGCCTATATTCTCTAAAAAATGGAGATGCCCTGTACATATTTTGTAGTATTTCTGCAGATGTTACAATGCATAGAATGTTTCACAAAATCTCAGTTATTTTCCCCTCAAAAATTATTCTACATGCAAACATGTTGATGGTTTATATTCATATGATTCATGCAATTTTCCTTTATAAAAATGAAATGTGTCTTAGCCTAGTGCCTTTGTTTAAATATGTTTCATGAAACTTCTCACCTCTTCACACATTATTTTCCTGTTTGTTGAACCATGAATGCAAAATCCCTTCACTACCCTTAGAACTGATTTTCTTTCTGATTTGCTTTCAAACATCAACAAGCTGACTCTCTTTCAGTACACAGTTCACCTAATTTGTTTTTCTGTGATTGCTCACTAAGTTCCATAGGAAAAATCAACTGAAGAAGGCAACACTAATTGCGATGGAACTTAATCACATACTTTGTAAGAATGCCCAAAGCACCCCCAGAGCGAGAAAGGCAGCAGCCCGTTTACATGCTTTCCAGAACAGAGGCCAGAAAAAGGAGGCCCAAGGGAGGGATTTATGTATCTATTTCCTTGATCTCTGGAAAAAAACCCAAACCAAACAACAAAAGGAAAGACTTTCTTCTAATCAAGAAAGAAGGAAGAAGGCAGGACGAATACTTCCGTGATGTGCTCGTCACGTTAGTTACTTAATATTTATCTAGAAAATGACACCAAAATCCCTGGTAGTAGACAACAGTCTTCAAGTGGAAAAGTTAAGAATGAGGGAATAAGGATGACAACATTTAAAAAAAACATTGTTTACAGGGAGCTTCTATGAAATGGTTGCCATTTCCATTCTGGAAATAAATTTCTCAGTAAAGGAAGGAAACTGGTGCCTCCTGTAAGGAGGAGCATTTTTGCATGAGCTTGTATAATTCCCTTTGTGTTCTGCCCAACCTGAGCCTCTACTCCGCTGGCAGTACCGATGGGGAGTTCAGTAGTGCTGTATCAATAGCCCATTCCTTGTCTTTCTTCTGAAACAGACAAAGCATTCCAGATGGGGACAAGAAGAGGACATCATTGGTAGCTGCTGTGCAATATGACACAGATTATCTTAAAGAATATCCCTAACAACATTATATATGTTGAAGCATTTCTGAAAATCCTCTGATTTCGCTAAAATGGAAGATAGAATTGGTGGAAAGTTTTCTGCATATTCTGAGTATAATGGTATAGTTTCCTTTCTCTGTAAGTGCAATGTTTTTAAGGTCAGAAACCTAATTTGTATCAGCTATCACGTAATGCAAGCAAGTTCCAAATATCTAAAATTCTAGCATTCCCTTCTAACAACTCTCAGTTATCTTTACTTATTATTTAACTTTTCAAAAATATCTGCACTGGCAATATTTCATGGAACATCTCCCACTACTTAATTAAAAAGGAATCCTTTTAATTTTGAATAATGATATGGAGGACCAGGAGACTTTCTAAAAACAATTCATTATATGCACAATAACTATGCTGTTAAAAAGGCTTATCTTGTAAATAGTGGCAAATTAGCCAGCAACTTTAGATGGCCATGTGAGAAAAGTAAAAGAGAAAAATGTTAGGTGACTCTAAATCTATGGCTTTTAGTGTATTTTTAGATACACATTTCTGTTATTTTATATATACACCACATCCAAGAAGTAAAAACTGTAAAATAAATAAAATAAATTGCAGATACATATGATAGTAGAACTGTAGACTAATGAGCTAAATATCACATCTAATTGATCTCCCTGCAAGACCTTGTAGCACACATCACTTGATATGTGTCTGATATTCCATAAAGTCCTCAGAGGTCCTGTGCCCTGGGAGATTTCCAGATATTGTTGTTGAGAGAGGTCATAGACAGGGGCAAAGGGATAGAGGATGCTGTCTGTTTTAGATTCAGGTATCTACAGGATAGTCCCCGTATTTTCAAAAACCATGACAGATCCCCTTAGTAATGTTTCATAAAAATAAAGCTATTCCTCAAATGTTTCAGATTTGGTGCAAGTGGGTTACATGTTGTTGGGAAGTTTTATGAGCATCGTCTCAAAATTAGTTATTTTCTCATTTGTATAATCTTCACTGCAGATGAGGTTATCTGAAACCCGTGCAAATCATACTTCTGTGTTATGGTCTGCTGCTGTCCCTCACAGAGCTAAGCTTAATAATCATTCACCTGTGACCACTGAGTCCAGTTAGCAGTGGTGCACAGCAAGTTCCTCAAGAGGTATCATAAAGAAAGAGACTAAATTGTGGACTCATGTGGCCAGGACTTTGGTTGAAATAAACTAAAATAATGCCTCAAAACCAATGGCCTGTACTTATTTACACAAAAATGACTCAGAGCTTAGATCAGAATACCAGATCTTCCTAGTTAATTACAGTGGCAGTGGTAATAAATGAGAACTCTATCTGCTCTAGGTACACAATCACAAGAAAATAAATCTCTTGCCTAGCACAGATTGATATATTGTTAATAAATTTCATTCAAACTTTGACATCAGGCAGCTTCACTTTGAATCAGCAAATTTAAGCTTAGATGTAGAAGCAACCCAACTAAGGACTTCTGCACATCAGGGTCAAGCTGTTTATGCTACTGAAAGGAAAACTTGTCATTCTAGCAATACATAAATTACATGGTAGTAACTGAGGACATGGGGGCTGAAATGCACAATTGCATTCTTTCCATGGCTCTTATAATATACTCTACCCTGAGGATTTTGTGCAAGTACTCTCTAGGGAATGAAAGGCTAGAGGTCATGTGAGTGTATAATGTTCGAGGATGGTGCAAGAAATCAAATATTTCCTTAGAGAGTTCTTTTTAATTAATCAAATGAAATATGTTTGTAATATCTCCAGTGCTGAAAGCTTTTGATGTTTTATTCAAAAAGCCACACAATGTTTCTAGGTTACAGTAAAGGCACAATAACTCATGTAGAGGCTTAGAAGTATGGGATGGTAGAAAACAAATATACTAGAGTATTTTTGTCCCTCACAGAAAACTGCATCCACAACATAATATTGGTTCATTAATTCAGCTGTGGTGGTACAAGGCTGGAGCATGATGTAAGCAGAAAAGGTTCTGTTCCTCAGCAAGGCAAGCAGAAAAGAAAACAGGGCAGGAACACCATTGTAAAGAAGAGGTTTTGTGGGGTGAGTCTCTGTGGATGGAAACACAACATACAATAAGGCACGGGCCCAGCACCGTAAGCAAGGCATGAGATCACCTGTACTATATAATAAGTGGCACAGACTGTCATGGGATTGGCACTGCTGCTGGGTATTCTCATGTTCTGGGGACCACTCCCCACAGGCAGTTTGGCTGTAGCTTCCCTGTTTTTGTTAACAGGGACCACAGCCATACTGCATGAGGAGGCCTTGGGGCCACAGGTAGCTCCTGGGTCACTTTGTGTACAGGTACAGAGGGGGCTGTGAGTGGCTCCAAGGTCAGGCAGCACCTTTGCCCGTGTGACATAGCATCTCTTTGGGGAAGGCTCTTCTGTGACCCTATACAATCCTTTTAAGTGTGCACTTTGTAAAGCTTCATTATTTACCGTTCTTGATTGGAGATTTCCTTTGATCTGCCTCGTCCTGATAATTTCCTTTTAGGCTGATAACAGGAATTGGAAATACAGCATTCTGGCACCTTTGTTAATTTGTGCAGAGTCCCCTCTTCAACAAGATTTCTGGAAATTGTGAACAACATGTCGCCAGAGGCTGCACATGTATTTAGAATCAGATTATGTAAGTCTTGATATTCACTTTTACTCCCCTGCGCTGTTGTTAAATGCCCTAGAAAGCATCTGCAGTCAGGCCACCAAAGACTTCTCTAACCATCAAACCTCTCTTAGGTTTGGATTCCATTTGCAAATGCACATATGTAGCTGAAATAATTGCCACCGTTGTCAGACCCACTTTGTCAATGGCAATAAATGGTTTATAGGCAGTTTCAGAGGATTGTTACTAACCATAAATAAAGCCATTTGTGCAACAGTTTTGGTCATATTGTTCTAAGGCTGCTATGCTAAAATCCTTTTGGGAGATACCCGTGGCTTGCTTAAGTGTTTTACTTGCTGCCAAGAAATTCTCCTTCTGTGATTTTAATATGCAGTGGGGGAGTGTTAGAGTTTTTGTTGCTGGGTAGCCTAACAGGAAAGCTACTACATTTTCTATCAGGTTAGCCTTTTAGCTACCCCAATGAGCTCCTGTCTGGACTAGAAACCTCCCTTTGCAGGCCAGTTTCTAATTGCTAATGTTGAGTTTCTTCAGCAGTCTCTTTCTGATGGATTTGGCTCAGATTCCAGCCATGTCCTTACCAGAACTCAGTCAGCATTGCAAAGTCGCTGTGTTGACCATCTATCTGCCTTAAATCATCCTTATATGCTAAGAATTTTCCTTCCTTTTGGAACCCTCTCCTTATATATTTGTGTATTTTTCTTTATTTTCACACAGAATTCAGTCCTCTGCCTGTGCAGAGCATTTACAACTCCATATCCCATACAGTGAAAGAAAAATGAAGCAAATATATGTGTCTTCTGTCTTCCCTTTTGGAAGAGGAAGTTCGTAGTAAGAATCTATTATTTTTTCACTGATACGAGGTTTTGACACTGAACTGGGTACCCAGTACTATGTTGTCATGGTCCCAAAGGTCTCTTGTAATGTAATTTCTTCTCCCACCAAACACCCTACAGAGATGTAGGAATCATCTGAAGGACCAGCTGTTCAAGAGTACTGTTTTGTGCCCAAAATTTCCCCCGGAAAAAGGTGGCTTCTAGTTTTGGCTTGACGATTGGTTTACCAAAATTATTAATTATTTGGCTGGGGAATACCTCAAGTAGGAAACTGGAGGATCTGGCAAGCAAGAGATAAGAATAATATGCTGCAAATACTGTTTTTCTCATCCAGTAAAAAATGCAAGATGTTCTAAATTAAATACAGCATCTTGAGATCTTTTTCACTGAGCTGTCAAATGCAGAAAGCATCAAGCTATGAAATTGGTAACACACCAAAAAGAAAGAAAATGAAATCAAGGTTAGCAGTGCCCAACTTTTCCTGAAAAAGTTTGGGTAAGGCAGCAGGGAGCTGTCTCTCAGCAGCGAGCACACTGGACACCTCTCTAATCATACTGGTCCTAGAAGTAGTTGGATGAGGTCCCAGAATGGAAACTTGGCATTTGCCTAAAAGCTGGAGACAATGGAAGCTGTTTCTTCTGCCACAGATGAGAAATTGGTTGTATCTGTTGGCCCCAGTTCATAAGGGTGGACTAGTAGCTGGAAATCACTGACCAGGAAACAGGCTGTGCTCACCCTGAGGAGCGGGAAGATCTTCAAGGGTTTACGCACAGCAATGAGTGCTCTGTTGTTGTTACTGTCTTTTATCTACAGATATACCCAAGGTGCTGTTTATGCCACCTTTTCCGTGAGAGGGAAGCAGTCAGAGGGAGCACAATCTGCTTGTGCACATCATTGTTATTGATGACAATATGTACAGGACGAAACAGGGGACACACTGAGGAAATGCTTCTATGATAAATGGGCTGATGAAAAATGAAACAGGTGCTTCAGTGAGGTATAGACTGCAGAGCTGGGGCAAAAGTAAGCCACTGATAGTCTGATGAGAGAGTGCTCAAAAAGTTACTTTTTTCTTAGGTCACTTCCAGGCACAGTGTGAGTTACGAGGGTTTAACCTATGAAATTACTTCTTATGTGGTTTGGGGAAGATACTTGTGCTGTAAAAGTGATTATGTAGGAAGCCTAAATTTAGACAGGGTAGCTTCAACCACTGTGCTACCTAGAGCATTTCTCACTTCCCACTGCGGCCTTGTCTGAGTTTCACGTCAGTGTGAGACCCAGGCTAGGTCACACAGCCCCTGTGCTGCAGCTGCCATGGGGCACAAGCCAGGGCCTGTGCCCCAGGATGGAGATAGGAGTGGAGCGGAGCAACCTGGATAGTAGCCTGGTAGCCGGTATCTCACAGTACTGGCTGTACCCCAGCAGCTCACAGTATCACAGGCAAATTCGGAATTCTTGCATCTGAGACATCTCCATGGGGGAGGACAAGCCTGGAATGATGACCTGAGCAAATACTGTTGGTTTGCCTTCTTTGCCCTCCAGGAAATGTTTATTTACCCAGGCCTTTCCTGAAGAGATATGTTGTGTAGGACATCCTCACTGAGGGATGGGGCATTGCAGTTCAATGAGTATTTTGCAACCTACATGTCTGTGAGAATATGTGCTCTTAAAAAGGAAGCAGACATCAACATCACACTTCTGTCTAATTATTCTTACCACAATTGTTGGATGTAGCATGCATGATTGCCATTGTAGAAAGAGGTTGTACCTTTCCCATTCAGGCAGGGTCACTGCCTTCTGTGGTAGACAACCAGTTTGTTTCCCTTTTTTTTCATGTGGGGGATACCACAAGAAAGAACAAAACATCCATAGATGGGGAAATATGTGAATGGAGAATCCCGAAACAAAATCCTCGGGGGCAGCAGTACCCCCAGAGCTGTGTGAGTGCACCTTTCAGTGCTGGATCTTTTCCATACAGAAGTCCGGTTCACCTGGTGCTCTCAGCTCCTGCCTGTCTGGGGGCTGCTGTCATTCAGTTCAGTGCTCCTTGGTTAGAGGAGTGCTCCTTTGTTTTGGCAAGCTTTGACAAATGAAGGTCCTTGCCTGAATACTGGTTAGTTTAATGCCAAATTGGACTTTCGCTAGAGAATGGAGCAGCGTAGGAGGCAGCTTGAGGGAAAGGCTGGGCTGCCTGCTGTGGGTTCAATGAGCCATTTTCAGCAAGATCCACTTCTTCACATTTTAGGAGTGCTT
This sequence comes from Struthidea cinerea, assembly GCA_013397865.1. Classification (NCBI taxonomy): domain Eukaryota; kingdom Metazoa; phylum Chordata; class Aves; order Passeriformes; family Corcoracidae; genus Struthidea; species Struthidea cinerea. The sequence continues at coordinate 2,801,046 of VZTI01001557.1, read as the reverse complement.
CCTACATCCAAAATACCCTTTAGAAAGCAATACATAAAAGCAGTAACACTGGTTTTGTTTGCTAAATCTACCTGCCTTATCAAGCCACATACAACCCTGTAAAACTTAAAGCACCCAGTAGTTTATCCCTTGGTGGCAGGTGATTGCATCGCCAGTGCAGGTACTAGGACTCCTCTGCCAGAGGGAGCCAGTTCTGCACAAGCTGTGCTCTCGGCTGGCAAAGGCACAGACGGTGCTGGCTGTGCTGCGTGGACCACCAGCAAGAGTCAGCAGGCTTGGGCAGCAGATGAGCTCAGTAGTGGGAGAGGGGCCATGACAGAGGAGCTGCTGCAGCCAAATCTCTGGGATGCATTTAGTCCACTGTGACTTTTCACAGTGACCCCTTTTCCCACCAGTTGCTCCCTATGCACCACTGACATGATTTCTTATTAAAAAAATAATCACATTACTGGGCTCTTTGAAGCAGACTGCAGCTGGCTTGTGCCTCTGGCCCCAAACAGCAATTCTTTCTGCCTTCCTAAAATGTGTACAATCACTGTGCAAGTGTGCAGGAGTGTGAGCAGGCTGGAAGCAGCACGCAATGGCGAACAAGGGGTGAAAAACTCCTACCATCGACCATGGGTTTGGGCTGGGAACTCTTCAGCCGCAGCGAGGGCCTGAAGCGGGTTCGGTCATTGAAGCTCCAGCTCTTCTGGACTTTGGTTGGGCTGCCCTCAGTGGCAATGTCAGCACTTGGTGACCGGCGATCTCCGACTGAAGATTGCCTGTTTTTTATGCTTTGACCTCGTGGGCTGGCCATCCGGACCCGCTCCTTAAAACTTAGCTTTTGACTGTGAGAGAGAGAAATATATTTTATTTCATAGTTCCTTCAATCAATTTCTTTTTCTACTGTATGATAATTGAAAATAATGTGTAAAAAATCTCACTAGTATGAATCTCTTACACACTTTTATTTTCATTAAATATATTTCATTTGTGAATGGAACTGATTTGATGTAATTGTTTTTTGATAGAAGCATTAGCATTGGCAGTCTATCATACAGTACAGAATAACCTTGTAAAAGAAATTAAAAATAACAAATAGAAACAAATTTCACCCAATTATTATACATTAATCTCTATGATGTTTTTTTCTATTCCTTGAACTTGAAATAGGTTTGTTTCCATCTTAGTCAGCCTAGCTCAGTGCATTTCTGGCCATATCTTCAGATAAACAAAACCAAAATGTATTTTACTGTTACTGCATGCCATGTAGTATTGTCTGGTTTGTTTTTCTTTTCAGGCAGGCAAAAATGCTGTTAGTGTGTATTCATGCTTTTTCAGGATGTGGCACTTCCAACATTTCATATGCATGATTAGTGATCAGTCATATCCAGAATTCCTTGTTAGAGCACTTACTTGGACAAGACAAAACCAAAATTAATAAAACATCCAAGAAACAACATGATGACTGATTAATGGAAATGTAATGTAATGTAGAGAGCTGTGTGCTCTCTAAAGTCATTGCTGAAGATTAAGCTGGGAGCTGACTATGTGCAGGTGGTATTGGACAGGCACCAGAGCCCAGCCAAGTTCATGACTGTGTCTGCTGCACCAGTGATGACCCTGTGGTCTTATGGTTGACCAATTGTGGGTTTTTTTCCTGTGCTGTGCTTGTAATCATCCCCTCCAGCCAGCTAAATGTGGGTTTTGTAGATTTTCTATTTCCCAGTGCTTAAATTACCTTTGTTCAAACATATTTGATGAACATCCTGTGGTCACTGTGACTATCTGCCTATGCTTTTCATTATTTAACATTTTTGCCTTTGTCCCTTCCTGTAGCAAAAGACACAAAGGGGAAACAGAGAAGGAGTCTGATATCAAGGTCTGGAAACCTTGTTTTATCTGCAAGGTTAAATTCAATTGGTTGTGATGGTTAGGTTTTAGCTTTTATATTTTTCAGATCCTGGGCTGCCTAGTATATAACTCTAAAACTTCATATAGCCTGTTAGTTACTGTTCTCACATGTTGGCTGGACATAAACCCTCTCTGGGCCTGAACTCAAGGACACCTGCACTCTGAAAACACAGTGTTAATATGTAATTATATGAAATGGAAAGTAATTATAAACTGTGAAATGTTGAGATAAACATCTCTTTGTCCATGCGTAGCAAAGCATAGCATTTCAATCTGAATAAAAACATCACTGAGAGCAGAAAGGATGCAGTTTGCTGCAGGCAAAACACATGCTGGGATGCTTTTAATGTGATAATTTTCTAGAGTACTAAAAAATGAGCACATCAATAGAAAGATTAGATAAATGTATTTCTATATGGCATGTTGGATTACTTGAAAGAATACCTTTACTATAATTTCTGAATATAATCTCCTTCTTTCCTTGCCCAAAATAAGCAATTGTTGAAATAAATACATCACAGTGCTGAAAATGTTATCTATTTCCATTGCAAATTGTTACCCAGTGCTGTGGCATAAGCAATACAAAATACCCAGAGAACCTAGTATTTGAAAGAAAAGTGAGTTCCAAAATTTAACTTCAAATACGAATTACATTTTGAGACTGAATTATATTTCAGCTCAGAAATTTCTTGCATTGTACAAGTTAATGAAAAGATAAACTGTAAATTATTTATTAACCACATTATTGCATTGTCATATTACACAGAATGAGGAAGAGAATCAAAATGGACTTCTTATTATAGATATTATTCCTAGAAGTGTTCCCCTTTTTTTTAACTCCCCTTATGGCTCGAATTGTACTTGCTATTGAAAAATGAAGTCAAATGATGCTTTTTTTTTTGCAAACATTAGAGTTAAAAAAATTCTGAACAGCTGTCTTCCTCCTGCACTAATAAAAATGAAAAGAAAATGGATAAAATAGCCATACAAACTATCTATATAGATAATATTTTTTATAATCCCATTAACTCCAAAATAAAAATGAAAATTTAAAACCAAAATCAAAAGAGCACATGTGCTGTTCTGTCAATTAATTTGTACTAATGAAAGCACTTGCTGCCTTTAAATGATTGGTAGACATGGTTATTTCATTTATAAAAGCTGAAAGGTACACAGTGGCTACTTAACCTGAGTATCTTTAGTTCTCCAAATCAAAGCAGTGAGGCAATGGTGAAAGGAACAGTAGGCATTTTATCTGTACTATAGACATTTTTCAAAAGTGCAATGCTGAGAATGAAAATATTAATGTAAACTGCAAAGCTCATACTTAAATAAAATAAAATAAAATCTGCAATAGCAATGTACTGGCATGCCAAGGGTCCATGAAGAGGGGGCTGCATCGTGAAGAGAAACACAGCCCCTGTAGGAAGCATGGTTTGGAAACTCCCTTTTGCATCTTGAGGTGCATCCCCAAAGAGACTAGTTATAGCAGTTCTTCGCTTCTTGGATCCCTGTTCCTATTCTGAGACTGGTGGGAAATATTCCTGAAGTCACTGGGTCCTTCTCAGCACAGGCATAAATTGTGGGACTGGTAGCAGTGGAGAAAAAAGGTTGGTAGAAGAAAGCTTGTCCTTGGGAACACATTGTCTTGGGGTTCTTCTATGTATGATAAATAACAGATCATGAACAAGTAACTGAATCAGAGAACTTTGAGGCTATCCTCACCAGGCTTTTCCCCATAGTGAAAGTCCCTTTCCTTATAGGATAAAGCCTAGTTCCTGGCTCTGGATTCTTTGTTGCAATAGTGGTAAAGATGGTGTTAAAAATTACAGAGTGAAGATAATCTTACACCTTCCAAGTATCTTTGGACATTCTGCATTCGAATCAGTAGCCAGTGAATCCTTTAGGGCTCTTTATACTGATTTAATGCTGGTTGGATCAACACTGGCTAGTGCATGCTAAAAATCCTTCACCTCTTGCAGGTCCTGACCTATTACATTTTCCTCTTTCACCTTTTCTCCTTTCTTTTTACATGGTATCCAAAGGAAATCCCTTGAATCAATGTAAACCATTAATGACCGTTAGATATTCATGTATCCCCATAAGTATTCACAAACTTTGAGTGTTTGTCCAAAAGGCAAAAACCACGAGAAAGAATCAGGAAAATAAAATTACACAAGTTCCTAAATCAAACCTAAATGACAAGGATCTGAGAGATCCACAGCTGTCTCCAGTTATCTCTGCATTCCTTTAGAAGCGTGTCTGTCCATCATTTCTTGTACTTTATATGACTGATAATTTAGCCTAGTTGGTTGACATACACTTTTGCTTCCTATGAGTCTGTCCTGGCAATGGTAATCACTTTGGACCTATCACTCCTCTATTTTTGCAGGCTGAAAGTTGTGGAATGTATTCTTATCGATAACACTGGAGCTTTGAAGCATCTTTTAGTGGAGATCAATTACAACTGGCAGCTGTAGAAAAGGAAGCAAATGATTTTTCTGTATTTTTCTGCCTTCTGAAAGGTCAGTTGTAGGATCTTATGACTCATTCCTCCCATCCATGCCCAAGGCGCTCACTTCCCTAGGATAGCAAATGACTTTCTAATTCTTATTTCTTCGTTTTCAAATTCTGCCTTTACCACCTTTGATTTATGAAGGAAGAGGTGTGTAGGGACACTAGAGGTCACTGTAGCTTCACCGCAGAGGGAATGAACACTTCTCTGCCGGTCCAAATGACTACCCTGGGTAAGAGTTTGTTTTAATTGACAAATGCATACAAACCTTTGCTTGCTCTGTCTTCCATGGACCATCTCCCTATACTTTGTTATCTGAGCATCTCTTTCCCTTCCAGTCCCACTCCCCCATTTGCCTGCCACCTTCCTGCATTTCTGGTCAAGTCAAACTTCTGCTCTGTTTCAGCCTCAGACCTGCAGCATTGCTGCTTGCTACTAGCCACAATTTACACCTTGTTTTTCAGCTTTTCATACTGAGCCAGTTGGTGGAAGCAAAAATAGGAAGAAATCGAAATAAATCAGAAATAACTGGAGGGTGAGGGAGAATGCTTTGAGTCTTGAGACAGAAGCTAAAACTGCCAAAAATTATTACCTATGGCAAACAACAGCAAGCAGATGCACATGCCAATTTTCAGCAGTTCGCTACGTATAAATACATGTGTTGATTCTTACTGAGCCTAAAAATACTTTTACTGAAATTAAGCTAAGTCGAACAAATGCAAATGCAATGGATACTACTGTGAGACCTGAAGTTCAAACATTCGAAACTTCACCACCAGTCTCGTGCTAGGACCATGAACTCAAGAAATTTAGTGTTATATTTCATACCTTCAATGAGTAATAACAAGAATTTCTGGCCACGGTGTATTATAGTTCAATTGTCAAACAGAAAAGGAAATATTCAAGGTGTTTGTGCATTTTTTCCTTTTCCAAAAAATTTCTAAATGAAGAGAAACTATTTTGATCTTAATTTTCTGTAATCAGTTTGTACTTCTACTGTCTTTTACATTATTTTTAAAAAGTAAGAAATAATGCAATCAGCTTGAGATATGAATCATAGGTTTCTTCCCATAAGATTCATCCATCTAGGAATTACCATTTTTGCAAGAGACACAATTTCCATGGAATTCAGCTGAAGCAGATGCTTGATTTCACATGCATTCCTCTACCTTCCAGTGCAGGATACAGGCACATCTTCCACAAGCTGTGTCCAAGGGGATTCTTCTCAAGAACAAGTGCACATTTTGACTGTTGTAATTGCCTAGTATGTTATAGCTTATTATTCCCCACTAATTATTAGATGGAGAACTCGACTGCCATGGTCATAAAAATCCTCTTGGACTTGGGGAAATGGGTTCACCAAATAGTCAACCCCAATTTTAGATGTCCACAGGGTAATGCATTCCAAAAGCTGAAGTCTCAGGCAGAGAAGGGGAACGGGGCTTTGTAAAATCGTGGCGTGCTGCACACTGCAATTGTCTGGCTGGATGAGTTTGAAACAATGGTGTTGCTGCCATTGTGTTAATGGCATCGCAGGCAACAAGCGGAAAGGGACTTACAAGCACTTAAAAATAAATAGGAAACATTGTTTGGAGAAGTAAGGAACTTTAGAGCACTAAGGAGGGGAAGTAAATGAATCATGCACCTGATGTTAGTTGGCATTCTCAAACATCATGTGAATAGGCAGGATGCTGAATACCTATGTTTCCGAGGGGTGTACATCCTGAAGAGCTTCTGTTTATTACTACAAAGCTTACTAGGAGTGAGGGGAGATAGAGGACTGTGTTACTAAGCATTCCAGTGCTAGATAAGGGGTTAGGTTTTCCACCTCAAGTTAGATTATGCATCACTGGCAATTTCTTTTTTATATGGTGCATGCGGAGTGTTTACATTTAATCTACTTTTAGAAACAGATATGGTATAGGAGGTGAAAAAATTCCGTAATATAATTCACCTGTTTCCCTCAGAACAGGGCTGAATTTTCCCCCCAAGATCTTATACTGGCAAAACTGCTCCTTATTGCACCAGAGAGTTGTCTAAATAGGGAATGCATATTCAGCCTCATGAGTTACAAGACTAGATGGGTGACATTCATCCTTTGCAGACACCCAGTGCATGTCCTACACACAGTTTTAGACTGATTATGCTCTCCGTATGTCACAAGATTCATCAGTCTTGATCTAGTTTCCTGCACAGGAACTATTTCAGCCATGTTGTATAACTGTTTGTTTTCAGTGTGTGCATTTGCAGTTATTGAGAATTTAACATAGGCTTTTAAAATAACTTACACAACTCTGGAACTGACTTATAGAAATACCTCATTTATAGCCTGGATACACCAGAGACGTTGTCTACCAATACTTTGATAAATGAATAATTAGAATACTTGTGTGTACAATTTTGGGAAATATAACATACATATTTTTATTAAAATCAATGTGAAGCTACAGCCTCATAAGCACAGCTCTCTCAACTCAAATGCATAGCAACATTTAGTCACCTAATGAAAGACTTTAGGTCTATACATGACAAAACACAAGAACTGATTTCTGTAAATATAAATCAGTTTGGTAGGAAAGAAAATAATAAAATTTTCCCTAACACAATACAAGTTTTTCTCCACTGTTATTAGAAGGAAATATAGAGCAAAGAGCATATTCAGAATGCAATCCAATGTACTACTTGTGCAAACAGGTCTTCATTTAAAGAGTGAAACAAGAAGCAGCTTACTTAGTTCACATAGCACCCCATGCAAGTCACTTAATATCGCAGTAAGAAACAAGTTAAATAGTCAAGGACAGATATCTCAAAGTACATTGCAGCAGTTCGCATTCACATCTTTGACACAAAAGACCACATACACCACATGTATTTTCAGTCATACAAACATACAGCGATATATCAGCATAAGAGCGAGAAACAGCCACTTGCAAAACACACCTTTTTTTAGAAGGCACTGATTGGTCTGTAGGGTTTTTACTGTAGAACATGATCTCAGAAGTTAACTAGTTCATTTTCACACATACACTAATTTACAGCAGTGCACATATTAGTTAAGAGTTTCTGAAGGAGCAAACATCTTCCATTCAGTGAAAATAAAGTGAATAATCTGACTAAATTGTTTTCTTTTAAAGCCACAATTGGTATCATTAATGTGGAGAACATAAGATAGTTTTGACAGCTGGGCATTTTTGTTTTGGTTTGGGTTTTTTTGTCTCTTTTACTGCTTGCAGGTACAACTGGGAAGAACCTCTCCCCTCTGCACAAATCCCAGTTTTAGAGGGATGTACTCACTTACTGGCAACTTCTGTGTCACCTTTAAAAAAGTCAATTTTAAATGTTGCTGTTGAAAGACTAGGAAATACAGCTGGAGACAGCAAGAAGTTTGGATCAGACTGTAATAATTTAATGAGATCAATATGTTGCTAGCAAGCCTGTGGAGGTAATGTATACAAAAAGTCCCAGAACTGACAGGGCAAATCCTGTCCCCTTGAGTTACAGTGACACTAACAGCAGTTACATGTGCTTGGAGGAAAAGGTTGGAGTCAGGTGCCAGAGGAGCAATCTGGGAAGTGGAATGGGACATGGGTAATTGATGTGAAGACTTTCATCCCTGACTGAATAACCCAGAAGCATTTGTGAACCACGGTACAGCTCGGGGCTGGATTTATTTCAGGGGCTGATGTGTCATCAACACTATTTTCCTTAGCTTTTCAGCATTTTCTGCTGGGAGGTAAAGTCTGCTATTCTCTGAGCATGCTGATACCGCAGTGCTGGCTGCCAAATGCCTGCTGATTCCCATCCCTAACGAGTTTCTGAGATAGAGTAATTTCTCTTATAGCCACTGAGTCCTTTCCTGTCCCTAAGGGTTTGGGCTATCAGTACAGCAAAGACCAGCATTTTCTCCCACTTCCTTAGGACTTGCCTCTCCAGAGCTTTATTTACCCCGTGAGAATAGCCCTGCCAAGGCTTGCTGCTGCCAGATGTAGGCAGTCGGTGCTCAGCCACGATCTAGGCTGGGTGGAAGCCCACTTGCGCTCCTGGCTGACAGTAGTGGGGCTTTCTTCAGGAGAGATACCAGTCTGGCTCCTCTGCTTGAACCAGGCCAAGGGGGAGTGCAAGCCATGCAGCCAGGAGGAGGTCAGACACTGCAGTGCTGCTTTCCCCCTCACCTCCTGTGTCCCAAAATGCTCCTTAGAAAGGGATGACAGAAAAGTTAGAAAATGTGGAGACACGGCGCTGAGGAAGCCTTGAGGATGCTCCTGCAGAGCAAATGTGACATCCAACCAGCCCCATCAGAGGATCCTTCCCCTGCAATGGAGGGCTGGCAGGCTTCTTCACATTGCCAAATAAACTATATGTCTGTTACTTCCACTGCAATTCCTGCATCAATTTTACGGCAGAAGCTGGGGCTGTGTCCTTGCCCAGGAGCTGGGTCTGGGGAGGCTGCTCCACTGGCTGCTCTGCCACTGTTCAAACTGAGCCCCTCAAAGCTAAAACATGTTAGATGTGTAAAAAGTTGCCTATTTTTTTCCATAGAAAAACTGGGGCAAAGAAGCAAATTTCAGCAGCATATGAGTTTAAAAAATCCAATTTGCGATTATTACCTATCAACAGCTGCAGTTCATTGAACCTACTGTACAGAACCCGAGACATCTAAAAGCCATTAGGAAACAGCAATTTCACAGATAAAAGGAATAAAAGAAACTACAAACCTGCTAGAAGATTCCCCTTGTTCTTTTCTTCAGGTCAGGGAGTGGGAGGGAAAAACATACTTGTTATGCAGATAGTAATCACATTACTTAGTTACAGATGATGTTATATATATGATAAACGTAAATGGGTATGTTAATTGGCGTACAACACACACGTTACATTGCAACCACAAAAACATTCAAGCAAGACTCATAACTACAATGCTTCTGGAAAAGAAACTTTTCAGTTTTTTTAATACATGCATAACATGCTTAGTACATACCACTGCAGACTGAGTTGGCAAAGCACTTAGGCAAAATGCATTGCTGACACATATATAATAGAAAGCTGAAGGTTCTTATTAGGTAAAGCTATTTCTGGTAAATAAAAAGGTTTAATTTTAGGATAGCACAGCAATATGCTTATTTAAAATAAGTAGATGCACTTTTGAGGGACAGTCATATTTTAGAATATTTTATGTGGGATACAGCTTCATTATTTATGTAATTTTGTATCCATCCATTTATACCAATGTTGCTTTCAACCTGTTTGTATATGTAAAACATCAATACTTCATGTAACTTTTAATCTAAAAGCTCCTTTTTGTTCGGAGCTGTTTGGAATTACAGTTATGGGAATGGATTACTTACGGCTCTGTTCTTGTCAACTCTTTGAAATTCAAAGATCAGCTTTGGATACCCAGCCAAACTTCTTTTTGGCTGGGCTTTTTGGCACACAATTACCTTTTTACTGTCATGTGGATGTTCATCACCCAGCTTTGAGAGAAACCACTAATTCTCTTGCACTGTCTGCAATTAACAACAGTTAAGATGCTTATCAGAGCTTTCCCATAAGGCTCTTAGCACTCTCCTTTTTGATCTTTTTCAAGTGTCTTTTACTTCCTGATCTATGCCCTGTATTGAATCAGTCAACTTGCTGCCTTCTGCTAAACCTTTAATGAATTATTGAAAAGTCTTGGGCTGCCAGTGCTCTGTGAATTCTCACCCAAACTAGGATATCAAATATTTCCTGTCTGCCAAACTGTGGCAGCAGGTCTTTTGAGTCATCTCCCACTGTCTGTATGTATGACTGCGTATATATTTTGTCCTAAGGAAATACTGAATATATCAGAAGGTATGACAAAAAGGAACAAATTCCCCAGTGCGTTCACCTGCAAAATACCACAAGGCACTCTTCCTTTGGAAAGGTAGATCAGCAGCTACAGCCTCATACAGAGGCACAGGCATAAACATACCATTGAACCAAGGAACAAGCTCTGCATTAAACTTGATATTTTCCTCCTTAAGGATAATTTGGAATGAGGTGAATCATTAACCGTGATGCATGAGTGGGTTGTTGGGAAAATGTTTCTAATGCCAGTGCATTTCTAAGATAAATAGCAGTGATTTGTATTTGTTCCTGGGCTCCTACATGATATTAATCTGATATGTTAGTTGAAATTTTTAATGAGAAGACTGGAGAGGACTTAAGACAACAAACCAAGACGAAACAGACAACTACTAGTTCTCTATAAGCTTGAACAGACATCAAAAACACACCAGCTGCCATATTTGTACCTACTTTGTAGGGCTGCAGGTATGCAAGGCCTTCAAATGAGGCTTCCAGGTAGCAATGGAAACCGATTTCTCATCAGCAGCATAACTACGCCATACACACTACGTGCAGGATATATGGTAAAAAAAGAAAAAACAAGGCAAGAGGGAGCAGGGGATGAAACAAAAAATTGAAAAGCAGATTAGTAACCAATACAAGTCGTATCTTTCTCTTATCATTCATAGCACTGATACATGCCTGAGGGGAGGAAGAATACTTTCATAATATCGCCAGGTGGCTGCCACGTTTGCTCGGCTGGCATCGGTAGAATAAAACCGCCAGGAAGCCTGGTATAGGGAAACAATAGAAAAGCACAAAGGAACCAAGAAAATGAAGTGACAATGCCACCGCACTGACTACAGAGTGAGGGGATTTTGCTCAGACTAGGATGTGCTCAGTTAGGCTGATTCAGGAAATACCAGTACAAACCTACCAAAACTTTTGTGAATCCCAGTACACCTTATGTGGTAAGATAAGAGTTACTGGCTCCATGAAAGCACAAGAAGATATTCAGCATATAAAGGTGCTCAGAAAAGCATTGCAGTGATTTATTTGTGACAAGTCCATAGGGGACACCCACACAAACTTGCAGTCTGAGGTAAAGAAAGTGTCATAATACATTCTGCAAATCATAATGAAAACCAGACAAAAAGCATTTAGAAGAAAAGAGAAGTATTCTCTGTGGCTTGAAACACTGTTAAATGTTTAAAACCACAAAATTAATAATTTCAAAGGTGAGTGACCAAAGCATAGCATTGAAAATGTATCCATTGTTTAGATTTATAGTGCATGTAGATAGTAAGATCCGCCTCGGTTCTACAAGCTGGGACGTGTTCCCTGATGTCAGCATAACTATATTAATTTGTACTAGCTAAGCATCTGTGCTTCCTGGATATTGTCAACCATTAAATGTCATCTAGGTATTCTTGTATGGAATCTAATACCCTGTGTTTTCCTACTGTGTATCTCCCAGAAACATATCCAGTCTTCATTAACAGATGGAGAACCTGTTACTCACTTTGAAAATTGCTTCACTGGTTGATCGTTCTCATTGTCAAAAATTTCTGCATTATTTTAAATTTGAAACTCTTTGGTTTTGGCTTATAACCAGAGTTACTTGTTATGTTTCTGTCTGCTACATTAAATAGTCCAGTAGGTTCCAAGACTTCATCTCTGAGATTCTGTGTTCAAGTAATTCTCACACTAAATATTTCTTATTAGCTAAAGAAATTGAGAGAAGTATGTCCATATAAAACATTTCACTTTTCTACAGCTATCTTTAGGTCAGGTAAAGGCTCTAGCAAACAGTCTGTCTGTGGCAACAGATGAGTTAGCACAGGCCAATTCTACAGCATAACTGGTTAGAAAATAGTACTCTGATAAGTTAGAGATGATTTAAAAAACTGGGGCACTCTTACAGTACCCAATGATAGGCAGTTCAGACACATCCTGCATTTATGAACACGAAATTTTCTCCAGTCCTTGACCCAATTTTTCCAATATTTTATTCGCTTTCCCTAATATTCCAGTCTCACTTACAAAGTGTAGATGCTGTGTTGATATGTAGCATATTAGTATGAGCATCATCATACACAGTGGTAGTGTATGTCTTCTCCTTATCAGTCTTCTCCTTGTTATGTTTATGGTTCTGTATCTAGGGACTTTAAGAAAACCAGGTGGAGTAACATACTGAGAACTTGTATGAAGCTCTTGACCCTTCTTTCCCACACTTTCTCCTCTGTATTTCTCATGCTTAATCAAATCCTTTCCCAGTTCACTAAAACTGGGATAGACTCATCTTGTAATAATCTGTATTCAGTTTCTAGATCAAGTTTTGTATTTTCTGTATTAAAACATTTGGCAGTAATCCTTTCACCCTAAAAGTCACCCTGATCATCCTTGGTTTTATTCCTGTGTGCCTGCTCTCATATTTCCTATTCTGCCAGGTCTTGTGCCTTCAGAATATATGTCTAACAGCAATTTTATATTAATTTCTGGATCAGTGAAAGTGTTGAACCTGTAAATGAACATGTAAATGCTGAACAGCCTTCATCATGGGATCCCACAACAAATCTCTTCCTTTCACAATGATTTTGTCCACTGAGAGTCACTCCAAAATCAGGCAGCTAGCTACTCTTAGTCTATTTAGCATGCTGTCTTACTAGTATTTTGGTTGAACTGTCATAAAATAATAATGAGAGCTACTTCCAAAACCTAAATCTATTATGTGTTTCCTCTGGCAACCAAACTTGGAAGAAGTAGATTAGAATATATGTGTTAGAAAGTACGCCAAACAGTCATTCTAAAGTAGACACAAAAGAAGTGGAATTTTTTTAAAAAATTATTCTAACAAATGTTAAATTTGAAATATTTAGGATTTAATAATAATTGAACAGTTATAATGGAAAATATTCATTAACTTTAAGAATGCTTCAAAGACAGTCTGACATCTATCTGTACTTAACATGGAACTCTATTTGTGCTCAGCTTCTTTATTTGGATTTATTATTTGAAAAATAAAACCCAGTATAAATGGCACACATAGAACACTTGACATCCCGGGAAAATAAACTAGGACTCTAGAAGATTATTTCCCCCCCTTTTTTTTCAGGGCATCAAGTAGAGTAAAGCTTGGTGCAAAATGATTCTTTAGAGTATTTTCTCGGTTTTAACGAGGGCTGAAAGTTAAGGAAAAAGCCAATGCAAAACATCTGGCTAAAATATACCATGCCACTTTTTGTTTATTTGCACCATCATGTCAGACATGTCAGACTTCAGACAATTTCAAACATTTTGAAATTGTTAGTACCTACATTTCCATCTTTTGAATTGACTAATACTGAAAGCAATTCTCTGGGCAGGACACTTTTCTTCTCCACCAAGTGTATCACTCACTTAAATACTCTAAACCCTGTAGTAGATGAAAAGTAGCTTAATATAGGCAAGAGCACTGTGCTGCCAGTTGGGTTGTCTAAGGATCAATTCTCTTTTTCCAAATAATTTTCTAACTGCAGGCATGCATTTGTCATCCTTGCCTTGGTTTCTTTAACATGGATAGAAGAACCAAAAACTACACACAGAAATACTATATGTAGTTTGTCTTGATGATCTTAAAGGTCTTTTCCAACCTAAATGAATCTGTGATTCTGTACAGAATTATGGCAACACATAGCAGTCACTGAACACAGTTATTTCATGAAACTAACCAATCTGTTAAATATTATTTCCACAAAACTTTCCAAATGGAAATAATAAGACTTGTTCCAATATGTACTTTAAATCACCTGCTATTATCTTTTTGGTGATTTCATATTTACCTGAATTAGACTTGCAGCTGGATTCCTTCTTTTCTCAAAGTGTTTCTGACGATGCTGTTCCTGCACTTTCAATGCAAATCCAGAGCCAAGGATGCCCTGCAATATAATTTTATCAATGTGTAGGCAGTCTTTCAACAAATATACATCATCATTTATGAAGATTTGGTGAAGATGTTACACCATATGGTTGCTTCAGATAATACATTTATGAGCAGTATATGACAGTATAAGGCATAGAAGCAGTGCCCCTTTCCTGGTGAAGCAGGAGATTCCTTGGATAACATCTGTGGTTCTGCCAACGACCGCCCACCCCACCCATTGCCTGGGTTTGTGCTACACAGTATTCCTGCAACTACAAAAGCCACAGAGATAAATATAGATATATATTTATAAAATAAAACTGGGATATTCAGAGGAACTTCAGTCAGGAATGAGGAAATGACCAGCTGGCAGATGTGCCAGATATGTATAGACCTCAAAGTCCACATCTGCAGTACTTCTTATAACTTCTTATTTTAGAAAAGTTAGAAAATACTTTTCTTAACAGATTAAGACCATTTCTTCTCAATTTTTTCCCATTAAATAATACCCATTGTTCATTCTATAAGCTATGAAAAAGCTGATTATGAAACCTCTTCTCTTCTAGCATTTTTACCTTTGAGTAAGATAAATTTGACCCTAACTGAATAGATCCAAAGACTGAGGATGTTTTCCTTCTTGACTTGCAAGGAGTGTAATACTTCTGCTGGACATGTCTGCATTAAAAGGAAGAATATTTCCACTTGATTCTTAGGATAAAATAATATTAGAAGTGAAAAAGTTTCCCACATACCTCTTGTTTTACAGACAGATTCAGCACAGAAGTATTTATGAGGAAAACTAGTATCTGTACATAGATATGACATGAGGAACAAAAGTTGTGGCACCTCTAATAGGTAAGGTTATTCATCTTTTCATTGTAGTGCTGGTAAGACTAGCTTTCTTGTTAGTGGTGACTAGGTGACAAAAGGAATTAATTACAGTAGATGTCAATAAATGTCAAAGATTCACAAACAGGTAATGGCTTATAATTATAATGCATTATAGTATGTCAAAGATACTGAAATACTCTTTGTAGCTAGAGTAAGAAATAAACGCAGTCTACCAGATGATTTAATGCTGTTGTCAAATGCTGACTTTTAATCTTGGTTTATCTATATGGTTGAAAATAAATGAAGCATTGTAACATCCATGTTTTATAGTGATCTATAGATATATGAGTATTAAAATATCAAAAGACATTGCACTGGAGACAATACAAAAAGTACAAATGCCACTTCTCATTTCATGCTAATTTAAAACTAATTTTAAAAAAAAGGAGATTTACTCACAAAAATGAGAAGTTATTTCTGAAGCTACACTATATTTTAGTCATTAGATAATTCCCATTTCCATTAGTGTTTTGAACATTGATAGAAACAACATAAATAAACTGTAATGTTTGTTCACAATTTTTAATGGAAAATGATAGTTGCATATTTTGCATTCGACAACTTTAACTATTAGTTGATTTAAGGCCTACTACTCTCTGTTGGTAGCTTGAACATGGCCATACAAGACAAGCTATTAGAAATGCCTAATTTTTTTTTCACTGTAGTCTAAGTTAGAAAAACATATAATCTGCTTTTATTTTTGTTTTGTTTTGAAAAATTTGAAAGGAAAGCAGTAATATGTAAGTCACAATTCAAAACAAAAGGAAGGTTTTTCAGCTTTACACAATAGTATGTAACCTAACGTAGGGTTATTTCTCTGTCTTTCTATCATCTGTCCATGTCAGAGAAATTTCGCAAAACTAAAGCAATGACGCCAAACATTTTTTTTGATTTTGGATAGCAATTCACTAATGTTGTTGCAGAGCAAAAAGGCTTTAACAGTTGTT
This sequence comes from Struthidea cinerea, assembly GCA_013397865.1. Lineage (NCBI taxonomy): Eukaryota > Metazoa > Chordata > Aves > Passeriformes > Corcoracidae > Struthidea > Struthidea cinerea. Next base: position 2,785,091 of record VZTI01001557.1, on the reverse strand, counting down.
CTTCATGTAGAGAGCTTCCTTCAGCATTGTATCATAACAATGGCAGGACCTACAGGAGTTTCTACTATTTTTTATGAGTTTTATAGGCATACTCACAGCAGGTAGTGCAAAGAAAGAAATGCCGAGTAGAGCAAACCCCGCAGAAAGCAACCTTCCAAGCCAAGTAAGGGGAGTTTTGTCTCCATAGCCAATGGTTGTCAATGTGATCTAAAAAGAAATGAATGAACAACGTGGTTTACCAGAAGTCGCTGACAGATTAGTTGCAGATTATTTGCATTGCATGAAGCAGCATTTCCACTAATTAATCCAAGACATATGAAACATATAGCTGTTTCTAAAAAAAAGAACATAAATATATTAACATTGACATTCTTCTGTGAAAATGTAATACTGTTTATGACTAAATAAAACTGAGATAAATAATAAATGTGAGAAAAACACCTTAAAAAGCAATAGGTTTAAAAATAATGAAACATTATCTTGATCTCAAATTTGCGGCAAATAATGGGAAATTACATAAATTGGGCAGGAAAAAAGTGTTCTTTTCAATGGATGTGAAGGTGTTTTACTTATTTTCTGCAGGAAAATATAACTGTATGTATTTGCACAATTAAACAAATATAAAGTATACAGAGATTATACTGGAAAAATATAGCAGGGAAGACGATGCTTGCAGATGATAGAAAGTCAAAGGAATTGCAAGAAGCAGCTGCATTTTCTGCAAACCCATCAATACAATTTGAAGTGATTTATCTTCTGAAACCCAAAAAATACTAATCAAAAGCTGGAAGGAACAGAGTAAAGTTTCTGGTCCTTTCCCCTTCCTCCTGACAGGCTCAGATACACCTATGTCACTCCTGACCTGAAGGTCCAAAGGTTACTACGCAGCAGCAGATGCAGAAGTATGTTGGGCTGTTGGACCATGTTATCTCAGACCTACCTGTGGACACGTCAAAGAGAAAGGGGAGGCAGGTTTCAGTGCAGGTGGGACGGCTCACTGACCTCTGGCCATGAGCAATGCAGCCACTGAGATAATGGTGCGTGGTTGGGGCTCACTGAGCGCATCTCGATGGCCAAAGACAAGGCCTTCATCTGTGTATGTGGCTGAGGGCTTTCCCTGACCCAAGGAATTGCCCTCCGGGCTATTCGTGGCCCAGGAAGCACACCAATCCCATACCTGGGGACTGGACTGGCAGAAGAGTTGTGTCTGTATGCTTTCACAGAGTTCAGACCTGCACAGCTGCCTGGTGTGGGCAGCTGGAGGAGGTGTGGGCAGAGCGGAGGATTCCCGAGGGCCGGCTGGGAGGCTGTGGGGCGCGTGCTCAGGCAACGGCACACGATGTTAAAGGACAAAGATAGACAACAGTAGGCTGAGTGCCAAGGACTCCGGGGCCTGTTATTAGGGAGAACATGTGCACGGAGAATTATTTTACATCGTGTACCAAATGTGGGCAAGTTCAGGCTTAGCGAATATTCTGGCAGCAACAGATTCTTCAGGAAATTGCCTTCTAGAGACATTATTTTGTTTCCAGCTTCCTCAAAGTTCATTCCTAGGCAAGACGGCCAAAACAATTCTATTTAATGTCAGGGTCACCACGGGACAAAAGAAGGAAAGTCTTTTGGAAGTAATTAGATTTCAACTATTTAGAACTCTGTAGATAGTAAACAGTGCTTTTAATTGCTCCCATTGTTGGGAACAAGCTGCGAGTGTAATTTACCCTGAGAAAGCCATAGAAACTAAGAGTGAGAGATGAATTCAGGCTGCAGCTGAAATTTCAAGTGGTTATCAAGTCTCAAGTTTTGTAACACTAGCCTGATCACAGACACACCACCTTGCATGACTATCCGGTCTCACGCTTCCTTGCTCCTCTTCACTTCCCTGCCCCATCTCCTCTTCTGGGCTTTTTCTGGACTCTTTGGAAAGCCAATGCCACCCAGGAAGGGGCAGAAAATGATCCACATTTCTGCGTGATTTGTTTCTGCTGCTTTGGTCAGTTGTGTCAGCTCACAGACATGCCTAACAAGCTCCAGAGCCTGCACAAGGCAGCGAGAGACTGAGATCGAGTAATAAGGAGGAGGGAACATGAGAATGCAACTCTCTCTTTTCTGGCAGAGATGAGCTGGTTCAGCCATGGTCTTGGCCTGGCAGAGGGGCTTGATTTGTTTGCTGAAGAAGATAATCACAGCTCTTCACATCAGAGGGCAACTGTAGAGTAGTTTGAGGCTATTAAGAGCCTGAGAGGAATGAAACACTTGAACAAATGAATCCCTGAATAAAAATCCTCAAAATTTGTTTCCAGGCCAGTCATTGCAAAGCAGTTTGGAGCTCTGGAATGAGCCCACTTTCTTGGCTTCCGTCCCGCTCCCTATCTCTGCCAGTTGCTGGAAAGTACAGAGATATCTCCTCTCTGGGCTGATGAGAGGGAAACAGAACCAAGTGTCATCTGCATATTAATGATATTGCCACTGAACAGTATTCCAAAGAAGTCAGAGATAAACGTGAACCTTTGGGACCTGAGAGCAGTCCAAAACCAGGAGCAGTCTCACACACTCTATCTCTGGAATTTCTCCAAAGAAAATAAAAAGACCCTGTTAAAGCCTTTCCCTCCATTCTTCTAGGTACTAAGGACTTAATGGTATCAGTTTGTGATTAAGAATATCAGTGGATTCTTGCTCGCTTTGAGCTATTTTATCTCAAGATGGTCTTTACATGGGTATATAGGTGTCAGCACCATGCTGTACTATCTTACTCAACACTGAGCAAAGGGGTTTGATCTTCATTTTTTACTACTCTCACCACACAACTAAGAAAAGGTTCTTCTGGACGACTTCAGAATCAAGTTTGGGAATAATCCACTGCATCTTTGTAAGTGCTGCTTGTGAATGACTAAACCATTGGCCAGGCCCTGACTGGCATAATCCTGAGATTAAGTTAACTGAGCTGGGTGTGGAAAACTACTGGATATCAAAACACGACAACATAAGAAATTTCCAGACATCACTGATAATAATGTGAGAAGCAGACAGAAGTTACAGCTAGCATTGTGAGGGAAGGCTGGATGCCACAAGTGGGTAAGAGAGAAGTGACCAAAGTTCAAAGGTAACTTGTCTTATCCTAAAATGTAGGACTTGGGCTTGTCTGAAAAAAAAGTGTCTAGTACAACGAGAGATGTACTAGGGCATCTTAACCGGGACCACTCACAGGAGAGGCAGAGGACTCTCCAACAGATCTTTGATGGTACTGTATGCCTATGTTTAAGCAGCTGAATCACACTCCTGCATGGCTAAATGAGCTAGCTGACTCCTGTCTTTTACACCACATGCAAACCACTCCATTTTGGTTACTTCTAGAAGTGAGGGGTCTGGACAGACTAGCCAAAGTAGGCAGTGTCATCTGGCCAGGCTCAAAACTCACAACGATAATAGAACTTTCGTTATCTCATTGCTGAAACTAATAAACATGCTAATATAAGTGATGTAATATAACAATGAATGTGATGATATAACCTAGATGACCTCAGTTAGATGAGATAGGACTCAGGAGGCCATTCTCTGCCCTAATATTTCTTTCTGATGTCATTTTATGTTCTCCTAGCAGTACTTACCTTTTGAATCTTTACCTAACATCACTTAACTGAAAAAAATATGGTTTGCTCATGCCATCATTACATTAAATGGGAAAAATTTTCATCAATATTAACTCATTTGAGCTAGTCATTGTGGCAATGTAATTCATTGTAATATGTTTTGTTCACTAACAGGTCACTGTGGAGGGCCAGAGCCATTCTGTATCCAGCTATAACTATTGGATACTACTAGAAAATAAACTTATTAAGACAAATTCTGTCAAATGCGTAAGAGGGACAGAAACTTCAGCTGCATTACATTTGCAGCTAAAGCTAATTAATGTGCAAACTAAAGGTCACTGTATACTGGTGATATACACCAGTATATCTCAGAAAACCATGCATGGTTTGGTTTTGAAATACTTAGGTTTTTTAACTGACCTTTTGTTCCTATATAGTTTTGTAATTTTCTTCTGTTAAATGAATTTATCTTCTCTACCAAAGCAAATTTTGAACTCGAGCTCTTCATATAACACTCACCATTGTGTTCTGCTGTGTTAGGCAACACTGTGGGGACCCCAACCACAAGAACATTCACAGTAGTAATATTAACATGATGTTTCAATAGCAGGTTGCACAGTATAGCATAAAATTGCAAATACAATGGAGTATGCACATGTAAATTTGGATGCCATATCCTTCCCTTCATTTCTGTGTAAAAATATGGGCTTCAGAAATGGAGTCTGTGAAATAACCATAGCAGTGTATGGTCCTCAAATAATCTGAATTAAAGAATGGGTTAATTGCAACATGCTAGTGCTGATCCTTATCAGCACTTATGCTTTTAGAGCATAAGTAACTCTAAAAGCTTGAAATTTAGGGTGACTATTCGTGCCTGACTTTGATGCAGCTTCTTCTTTCTTGTACCTCTGCCATGACAGAATTCAGTCCAGGGTTTGGTAGATATTCTGCCGTTTAAGTCAGAACAACTTTTGCCAATAAACAAACCAATAAGACTAAGCATTTATTTCCTCTAGAATGCCATACAATCTGTCCTTTTCAAAAATCTGCATGTGGGTTACTCTGGCAGTAAAAACAACCATGACTAAGAAGCGCATTATGCATTTCCCACATACTGTTTTACATATTGTAAAAAAAAATACTATTATTAAAATGGCAAAGATAACAGGTAAGGGGGAACACTGATTTCCAGTAACTTTGTGCACTTGCTTAAGTGCATTAAAAACTTAAATGTATTCATGTCATACACTAGGGAAAGAAGAAAATATATAGAAATATACAATATATATTGTTTTCAAGTTTTTAAAATTTGTTGTTTTTCCTCCTGAAATCAAGACAAGATCCCTGATTTTTTAAGTTGCACTACTTATATAACCTCTGAGTCATACACTTTCACTTCATAGTGTACAAAATATTTTAAGCACCACTTTGTACAATGATTATTTCCTAGCAGGGTTTTTCCTTAAAAAATAGCAGTCAGCAGGTAGTGGAGAAGCAAATCCTAAAATAAAGGTCTTGTTCCTGCTGCTAGATCTGCTCAGGGAGAAGGATCACGAGCCTCAGTCAGATGCCAGAGTGAAGGTCTGCGTTTGCTGGGACTTTCTCATTCCTTGTGCATATGTTTCCCCATTCCAGCTGGCAGGTGGTTACAATCCTCTGCTCAGTCCAGACTCCCTGCCCATGCAGCGCTATGGCACACGCGGCCTTGAAGAGGTAGAGGCTGTTTCCTGGAGAATCAAACTTCTGGAAACATCTATTGCCAAAAACACGCATTGCCACAGGAGGGTCTCTTGCAGGACCACATCCCCAGAGCCACCCCCAAAGGGGCAATGTGGTTTTCAGACTGCCAGAGCCAGGGTACTCATCACCGAGGGCATCAGCATCCAGTGCCAGAGGCTTCACAACCATGTCAATACAGGAAGGTTAGAAAGCTTAAAGAGAAACCCAGAACTCAGCTTTTGAAGAACTGGGAAACAAAATAAATTACAGTGATGCAACTGAAGGCAAAACCTTCTCTCATGACTTCAGCCAATATGAATTTTGCATGTGTTTGTCCTACCGGATAAAATGTGTATTTTATCAGTGATCTGCCTTGATGCTCTAAAGCAACAAGTTTCAGGAAAATATATTTTTGAATATTTGTAAATGCACAAGTAATACTTACTAGGTCTGGCTTTTCCAAGCTCCCAATTTTGTGCACTGATAACATAGAGATATAGTCTCTAGGGAAGATATGCAACAAATGACTAACCTTAGATGAACAAATTTCAAATACACTAACTACCCCTAATAATAGTAAGTGACCTTGACTTTAGCTCAAAATGCAGACAAGACTTCTTACAGATATTTTCAATAATTTAAGACATTTTGGAAAGGGCTTTTGCACAGTCCATGTGTGCATGCTGTGAGTCTGCAGATATTACTAAATCTAAATGAAATCCTGTCAGCAAAAGGTCTGAGGTGAGAAAGCTTCATTTTTGCATCCCTCTGATAAGGAAAGGTGTCAGAGGCTGGCTCAGGTCTCACACTTATTCCAAGAAAACTAATGAGTACTCTATGTTATTGTCACCACTAATGATCTCCCAGGTATCATTTCACTACCCAGACACTGTTAGAGCACACTGTGTGTGTTCTAGTGCATCAGAAGGAAAAGAAAAGCAGTTTTATATTGCCTGACAATAACTGCCTCAGGCTTTGTTTAGGCAGATTTCTTAAGCTGCCTAAGTAACTCTCACACGGTGGAGGAGATGCATTTTTAAGTAAAAACCTCTACACATTATGCCATAAAGAAAAAAAAAATCAAAGCTTCAAACCTAGCCTTTTGTTGTTCATTGAAAGCCTAGTTTATTTAACCATGTTCATATAATCCTCCTTCAGAAAAGCAGTCAGGCATGTACTTAGATCCCACAGATTTCAACAAGTAAAAAGAATTGATTTGATAGTTAACCATAATCTCAAGTAAATCAGGGCTTTTATACCTGTAAAAAATAACACTGCTAAACCAGAATGGACATATTTATTCTTGCTCTTTGTCCTCAAGGTAGAGAGGAAGGAGAAACAACATCTTTTTAAGGGCACTGATGATACTCTCATGCAAAACTGATGTAAGATTTTTTCCCTCTTTTTTTCCTGACACTTGTTCCTCTTCCTGCACTGCTGCTTACAGCCCTCTGGTTTGTATCAAAACAGCTCTTTGTGGGGCCATATTACAAACTGTATTACTGAAAGGCTGTGGGTTAAAAAGTACAATGCTTTCTTCTCTTGAAAGTTTAGTGGTCTGGTTTGCAGCAGAAACACGTAAACAGCTGTTCTGCAGGATGGACTGAAATAATCTGTCGATGTGCAAATGAAGAGCTGAAGAATGAAGCTTCTCAGACCAGTTTTTTGTCAATGAAAACAATTCATTGAACAGCACACTAAGTTAAAATTCTCAGTAGGCAAAATTTAAAGCACTTTAGCATATTGGTTAAAGAGTCCATGTTATTTTTTTGTACTTACTGTGCCCCACCAGAGAGCATCTGCATATGTGGAGAATTCAGTATTTGCATCTTTTTCCACCAGATAGACCAGGAAAGATGAAAAGATGAGTACTAAAAATCCTATGTACCAGGCCGTGATTAATTCCTAGATAAAGAGAACAGAGATCAATTCCCATTTTATGGACTGAACAGAATGACATTTCAAGGAAGACGTAATGAAAATATCTATATATATGTTTTTTGGCATTTGTGCAGTTATAAGTCAAGTGCTCCCCTATGGATGCAAATTTTCTCTGAAAGTGGACGAGATCTACTCCTATGGTTTGATGCTTCAGCAGCTTCTCCAACATATAACAAATTACAACTGCATATCAAGGACAGCACTTTCAAGATATCCTAAAACTGTTAGCATTAAACATGGCCTGGTGTATCTGTGTTAGCTCATATTACAACTGATGTTATTTCAGAAAATTTTGGGTATTCCACTCAAAACTGATAAATGCTTATTCCCTTGGTCTCTTGTTGAATCACATCAAGTAAAGGTATCAACCAGACAAAATTAGCATCTAGGATTACATACCTTGCTATGTGCATAAACTACAGAACCTAATAATTTCCAAGTGCCTCCTCTTCGGTCCATGCGCACCATACGAAGGATCTGTAGGAAACGAAGACTTCTCAGTGCTGATGTTGCAAAAATGTTACCTTGAGTTTTTGCAGAAACAACTGCTATTGAAGCGATGAGAACAATGATGTCTGAAAGAAATACATTACAGAAAGCATTAATATCCAAGTATCAGTAAACAGTACATACATCTAGAAGAGCTGAATGAGAAGGACAAAAGAGACACTCCTATAGTGGGTGGTAATCCAAAGCAGAGATTCCTGTTTGAGGTAGGGATGTGAGATCAGGGTTGGTGTCAAAAACTACCTCGGGAGCCTCCAGGGTGAAAAGTGAGGGTAGCAATTTTTGAAACATATGGATAAAAGGGCCAGTGTTGAAGAAACTTCATGCAGGAGCTTTGAAACCTGATATAGCAAACTGTACAAATCAGTAGATGGATTGGAACTTTTTCCCTTTATATATCTTTCCATAGCAAAAATGTCTTTTGTGCAAAGACAAAAAAGAAAACTAAGGTAAGAAAAAACTTAGGGCAGGCCCAGAGGTGAGAGTCCAGTAGAATCAGACTTACAAGCACAGTACTAATTTCCTGTGAGAACAGACACTGTGTGGCTGAGGTATGTAGTTTTTGGACACAAGTCCCCTGAGGTACCATTTCTTGGAAGGGAGGAAATACAGCACTGGGTATTCAGAAGAATTTTTTTAGCTGGAAGCCTGGAAAGTTAGTTGAAGCTCAGCAAGTGTTAGGATTTATTTCTTCAGGTCACAGATTCAAACTGTGAGAGCAACTTTGGTGTACATGAACTAATCAGCCAGCTGTCCTTAAAGCCAGAACAGCATTTAAGGGGAGAGGAGAAGCAGCAGAGTGGCACATGGATGCTGTGAGAAGGCATAATGTTCTTTTACAATGGTTGGGGTAGACATGCTGTTATGCATGGAGTAGAAAAGCACAGAACAAACTCTGTTCTTCCTCACCTCATGATTAATTTCCTGGCAAACTTTAAAAGCTTAAAGAGCCCTTGTAAGAAATACCTGATTTTAATCTTTGGTTTTTGTGGTGTTAGTATGTTTCTATGCAAGGATAACCTAAACCCATGTTTGTCGGTGAAGAATTGCAAGCAGGTTCTTGTTGATATGCGTTTTACTTCTTTTGTTTTGGGTAGAAACACACATCTTGTCCCAAGCATAGCTCCTACAAGAATGATCCAGAAAGTGAAATCCCCCACCTTCACAGGCAAGCAGTGAGAGATATTGACTGTACCTGCATGCAGGAGACTGTTTCCTTACTCTGCCACAGTACAGCAGGAAATAGCCTTTGTTCATTCTGTTCTGCCACCAAAGGAAGCTCAGGTCCAAATACCCTTCCTTGCCTACAAACATACTGGGTTTCTCTGAACTCACCTATGGATGGCTTTGTCCTCTTATTACAATTCCAGGGGTACAGAAAATATGTACCTGTGGTTTAAGGACTGTCCTGCTAAATTGTGGAAACTTTTGTCACAAGGGGCTAGAAATCTACATAGGTTTAAAGCCAGCTGGAGGGTCTTATGGGAGAAGATTTAATCTTGGGCTAATTAACACCAAAAGCCCACTTCTGGCTCAGGACGTCTTCAAGTAGCAGGATGTTGGGGGCTGAGAAACTCCTGTAGAGAAATATCACTGTATGTTTGCCCTGTTTGTGCAGTCCTCCCTGACTGTTCACTGTTGTCTGGTGTCACTACTGTACATCCTGTGTTGGCCTAGGCCGACCTTCTGCCTGTATTGTGCTCTGACATTTTAAAATGTCTTTGGCTCCTACATATGTGGATCATAAGTGGCTACTATGTAATTGGCTACCAAAAATGCTGTATTGTCTTCTAAATTCAGCAAGCTTGGAGATCAAGAAGAGTCAGAAGTGGACAAGGTATCCTGGGGTGTCTCTGCACAGTACAAATCTCAACTCACACCAACCAGATGCAGGAGGTCTGGGTGAGAATTCAGAAATAGGAAAACTGGCTGGGTAAAGTTAAGGACATCACATATTCTAATGGAGATCAGAAAAATAGATGGAACTGGATTAAGCCCCACGTGAAGATATTTAAATTTAGGTGTCTACATGTGAAGCAGGTGTCTGAACTCCCCAAGCAGCACGAGGTAATCACATCAACTGAGAGAAGTGCAGCTAATCCTCACGAAGGCTTCTGCTGGCTGCTCAGCTGCCTCACACTCTGGGCTTGGCACAAGAAAGACTTAATTCAGCTGCCCAAATTTATTTGTCCAGTGCCATCTGAGATGCCTTAAGGTATCTGAGATATCCCCTACATCTGACAGCTATGCTCTTGGACCTGGGAAAGCTGTACTCTTCAGGAGAAGTGACTGGGGAGAAAGGAATGTCATGTAACCGGACAGGCATCTCCCTGTACTCTGCTGAACTAAGTCCTAGATCTTGACTGACCATGCTGCCAGCATAGACACTTAGCACACATGTACCCACCTAAAGTGAACTTCTTTCTATATTTAGATGTGTTTATCTGGATCCAAGGCTAACACAGAAGGTGCTGGAATGCCTTGAGCAATACAGACTGTGCTGAAGAAGCAGTGTCCCTGGTGACTAACACGATGGCAGGGTTATCTTGACTTGTCCCTGTGGCTCTGAGCAGAGTAGCAATGGAACAGCCATGTTGCGGTGCGCTTTCTCCCTCATTTTTGGTTTGTTTCAGTTTATTATGTTATCAATTGGTTTGTTATCCCCTTTCCCATTTAAGTATTGTGTACACCCTGCTTCAGTTGTCAATCTTTGTTGTACACCACCCTTTTCTCCTTCCCTTTCTGGAAAGTTCCTTTCCCTCGGTATCTCATTGGTTCCTTTGAATTTCTCCCTGCCTTAGGTTTCTCTTATTGTTTGATTGTATGTGACCCCGCCTGTAACTCCTCCCCTTCTCCTTCCCTATTGGCCCTGAGACTGTCACCTCCCCTTGTCCAACCCTCCCTTAAAAGGCTGAGCAACCCTTTTCCGGGGCTCTCGGTCCCTGGTACCCCCGAGGAGAATAAACTTTCTTGGACACCATACTGAGGCCCCTCCTTCCTCCTTGCCTCCGCTGTTGCACGCAGACCATCTTGCGGCTGGAGAGCTCCTCCCTGCACGGCAGGAACTACCCTGTCTTGCAGCCTGCAGGAGCTTTGCCTGCCACGGCAGGACCTGGTGCGCCTGGGTCTCGGGACGGCCGCTAACCCGTCGCTGTGGGTGAACGGGCCACCTAGCAGCGACACAGCCATTTTTATTTAGTGGTGACTGGCTAGCAGCAAATTAGAGATCATTGGAAAAGCAGTGTATGCCCCTGAAAATAATTCTTAGAACTTAAAAAAGAATACGGTCACCCAAATATTGGGAATTACACATTTACTCCAGAAATTATTAAAATGTTTACTGGGGTCTTTGGTTACCCCTCAACATTCTAATAGGACAATGTTCTAAAGAATTCAGTGACCTGCTCCTGCCCTTATTCCTACTTATTCCAGAGCTCTGACAGTTTTTCATAACATAGAGTTTTATGAAGGCCTGCCACTGAAAAAAATCCAAATTAATTCAGTCTTGCCAGCAGAGCACAGCCTCTGCCCTGCACTGCTGGCAGCCTTATGCCCCACTGAGGGTCTCTGGTCCCCTCTGACCATGAGAGTTGAAGAAGCCAACAGCAGCATAGTTCTCTTTTCCCTTTTAAAAAGCATTTGTCCAAAGGAGTTATCTACCTGTATATGCCCTTCTATCTGGAGGGCAGGGATGAGGTTCTCCCTAAAGGGAGGAAAGGTTGAAGAAAAAGGGGAGCAGAAAATGCACTGGAACCTGTTTGAAAAACAGCTGAAGGGAAGAGAATCTTCCTAGGCTGGTGGTGGTTCTTTTTCACACTTTGCTTTCTCATCTTCTTCACTCTTCACACCCGCAACTCCCACCAAAACTCCATCCCCAACTCCTCAGGCTGGAAACAGGGAAGGGAAGAATGTGTCCGTGGCCTAAGGCAGCCCTCCCTGGCTGTGTTTTCCTAGGAGGCAGGGAAGGCAGGCAGGCACATTATTTCAGTGTAGTTTAACTTGTTAGGAATAGGTGTAAGATAAATCGAAATAAACCTTCCTTGGAATGAAATCAGAGTCCTACGAAAAGTTTGCAACAGTTGAAAGTCACTTCTGAGTATGTTAAACTTTCTTGATTTTCTTATCTAAACATACCCTGGAAAAAACAAAAAGTTAAGTAGATCGGGATTTTTCTCCGTGCCATACTTTTATACAGTATGCTTCAGGTGGCATTTGCCCTCTTTTAAACCAAGAGAGCAAAATATTATTCTGAACTTCCTTTCATATTCCATGCAAATGTAGCTAAAGTCTCCATGGTACTTCTGTATTTTAAGAAGGCTTTCCCAAACTTCTATCACTGTTTTCCTCTTTATATTTTAGTGGCAAAAGTAGGAAAACAGGTACAATTAAATAGCAACATTTCAATTTATTTAATGGGGTCTCAGTTTGCACTCTGTGTCTTTCTGTAAAGCACCAGAAAAGATTCAGATGTGAAATTGAGTAATGGGCAATATAATTCCAAAATTCTCTATGTTGACTTATTAAAATACAGAGGTTTCTGATGTATGTTTACGCCTTTGTTTGTTTTTTTCCCTAAGCTAATATCTTATGTATGATCTTCCAAAATGTTGGGCCTCTCTTCAGCCATGATGATGATTTTATTATATGTCTCAGATTTTTATCCTTGCAGATAACATCCTCCCTCATTAACTCTAGTCTCAGGTTTCAAATCCTCTCAGCAGCATTTGCAATGTTCACTTTTGAACACTTAATTTCAAACAATTAATTCTTCCACTGCTGACATTTCACCTAGCACCACTCAAGAAACCCCTGAGATTACACTAAAGTTTCGTGCTTTTTAACTGACAAAAGCCTTTTTCTTTGACAGCCACCATGTTAACAACAGGGCCCCTTCATGAAAAATACAAAAAAAAAGATGAGCGCAGAACTCATGTGTGTAACAGATTACATTTATATATTGTCCAATGTCACTAAAACAGTAACATGTAAGTAAACACAAGTAACTGAAGGCCAGCAATGCCACTACCCAAAATATAAATAACTCACGCAAGATGTGGCAGTCCCAGTTCCCCACCTCAAAGAGGAAGGCCAGTGTTGGGCTGCCCTAGGCTGCTCAAGTTTGGTCAGAAACTCTGGATTGCTTGTGTTACTGATGGAGCTGTGGATGCTCCATTCCCAGATGTGTTCAAGGCCAGTCTGCATGGATCTTTGAGCAGCCTCGTCTAGTGGAAGGTGTCCCTGCCCATGGCTGGGGGCTGGAACCAGATGTTGTTCCTTTCAACCCAAACTATTCTGTGATTCTATGATTATTAGGAAATGTAATCAATGACAATCTCTAATCTGCTCAAAGATCATGCACATGCTCAAACTAATACACAAACCTGCATCTTTCTCTTTTTCGTATTCTTCAAAGGAAGAATATGTTTATAGGAGCTTTGTCTGCTGCATGCATTTAATGCCAGTATGTTGAAACATCTTTCCCTTCTAAATAAAAATGATACTTTGAGACAATACAGGTTAAATGAATCTTGTGATTTTTTTCTTTGATTTTATCTGAATAGAAAACAAACAATATTTAATCATTTTTGGACCATCACTAGATCATCAAAATAGTGTTTGCTGTAAATTCACAGAAAATGCTTAGAGTTCACACATTCTTATTAAGAATAAGCTGGAAACTTCAATGGCTGTCAATTACTGTGCCTGTTCCAGCCACAGAGCAGTACAGAGAGGCAACAAACTAGGACATGAGTAGGGCATATCTGCCCCCAAAACTGCAGAAATAAGCAGAAAATCTCAAGAGATTGTTTTATCTAGCCTGCAGCTATATTAACTCAGAAAGGAAATTAACTGGGCAATTGTATGACCGAATCTAAGCTACCCTTAGGCTGTCCTTCCAAGGTCTAATTTTGAGCTAGAGTTATTATCCATGACCCAGAGAAAAGGCACAGCTTGTAGTGGTCATTTCTGAATAGTTCTCAGGACAGTTCATTATACTCAATTTCGAAGTTACTTTTAAAAAAACCCCAGCACTATGATTCTGTGGTGTTACAGAGACACTGTGCTCCACAAAGCAAAGGGCACGAACCAGCTTTGACATCGGTTCCGTCTGCTTACCATGGCACAGGTCATGCATGCGTATGGTGGTACTGTGAGCAATTATTCTCACTTGCTGAGGAGTTGAAAGCTTTTAATTGAGATTTGCAACAACCACTACATAGAAACAATTAACAGCTGTCTATTCTGAGTTGCTAAGAGGTTAGTGGTGGTAGGGAGGACTGACCAGCATCGTAGTTTTTCTAATATCTCTTTGGATATCAGTCCTTCCAGTCCTTATTGCTATTCTCAGAACTCTCTTCAATTTGCCTACAATAATCTCTACAGCTGTCTAGCCAGGACCAAAGGGTATCATCTAATCAATGTAGAAATGTACTTTGAATTTTCATCAGACACTACAACACAAAGTTAACACAACACGCATTGCAGACTACTGTACTTGAGCATGTCACACTATAGAAATATGATAACAAAGATGTATTCAATGGGCTTTCTCCTAAACTGATATAAATTGGCAATTTAAAGCAGTTTAAGATAAAGCCTGATGACTGACACTGGACTTCAGCCATACATCAGTACATGAAAATAAGGTTGCTCTTTTTCAGATTCCTAAAAGGAAAGGTCTGTTTACACAAACTTGACTCTTGCAACAGCAGCCTTTTTGCACAGCCTAGTAACATATTGAGCATTGGTATACTTCATGCTTTTTGGGCTAGCTAAAAAAAAGACCAAGAAGAAGAAAAGAAAAAGACCTTCATAGAGTTTAAGGCTCTGAATACCCTAATAGAAGGGTATTCAGCGAGGCATATAATTGTATCACTATTCCTTGAGCACTTGTTGAGAAAGATCACAGGACAGAAAAGGTCATTTCATTGTAAGTGGCTGGAAAACTGCTTTTATCTTGAAAAAAGGGATTAACCACTTCCCTCTACTGGTTCAGAAGGGCAAAGAATAAAAACCATGAATAGAATATGCTGCAACAGTTATAGTGAAAAGGGGAAAATGTAATGTTTTTACCAGGTGGTAGTTCCTTTGCTCTATGAATGTTCCCTTACTATAAAATTAGTGGGATATTTCACACAATTGTGACAGAAAAATTTGGTCAAATATGGGCTGAACTTACAGTGACCTTACATAAGTATTTATCCCAGAAACCAAGGATTTTCAATATCTTTACCTTTAATTACACCTCTGAATAGAGAGATGAATGATATTACCATATTTAGAAAGATGATGTGTGTTACCATGTTTTGTAAATTATCTCATTGGAAGAAGCAGAACTGTTTATCAGCAAAGTAAAGGTCAGTATGTGCAAGATTGCCAAAATCTGAAAACTTGCTTTTTAGAGACTACTCTGGAGACATGCAGCCTTTTGAGGTCACCTGAATTCACCCTCAAATGATATTCTCAAGCATTATTTTCTGCCTATAACCCCCCCTTCAAAAAGCAATTTAACAGCACCCATTGAACTATATCACCCGAACATCTCTAGCATAATTTGGGAGAGGCGGGAAGTTGAGTTCTGTACCTCCCACAAGAAGCTGGGCAGACTTGCATCTACAAGGCCTCAGTTTTACAGAGGAAAAAAGCGTGAACACCACCATCAACAACAAAAACCCCCCAAAGCAATATGAGATAATCTGAGTTGGGCACATTCTAAAAATAATGATGCTCAGGATCTTGGGTCCTGGCAAAGTTTGCTTTCAGCTCTGTCTGACTATAGCTTTTCTTTCTGGGCAGGGATCAGATCTCTGCTCAGATGCCAGACAGGTTATGATTAATCGTCACCTACTAGTAAAAGTAATTGGCAGGACATCTTCAGGAAATTCTTGGGATGGATGATGCTGTTTGATTTTTGCAGATGTTGTTGTCACTCCAGCCAGAAGGTCTTTGTGTTTTCAAATGTGTAACACCATCTGGATGGAAATCATCTTAATTGTCATTACAGGCAAAACAAGTTGGTGATTTCGCTTTCTTTTTTAATCTTTTTGCAAGATGCAAAACAAAATGGTATTTTTAGAAGTAGGAAAGTGAGCTGGTTTTGCGTATCAAGATAATTCACAGAGATAAACACAGATGAGTGTGAAAATTGACTTTTATTGCTGTTGAAAAACAGGAAGATAGTAATGTATGGTAGTGGCACATACAAGAGAAAGAAGTTCTACAGAAATATGTAATACTATCTAGGCACTGAAGTGGAATTTAAAAAAATCCAGAGGTTAATACTTCTTCTCTATTTAATTTTTTCTTTTTTTTGGTAGCAGTGGAAAATGGCTACATTAGTCACTGCCTTCCATTTTAAGGAGTCCACTAAAACTGATCTGTGCATAGAAACTTGGATTTTTCTTATCATCAGCTAAGCAATACCCCAGTGAAGAAATCAAACAGATGAATCACCTTGAACCCTTCTTTCCCTTTATAGTTTTTATTTGCAATATATTGGAATCATCTGAATAAGAAAACTATTTTAATGTGAAATGAAAGTAACCTCCTGGAAATATAGACAACACTTTTCTGGAATAAATGTTATTTTAATATAACTGAACTGGGTCTACTTAGAAAAAACAGCTCACCCAAACATAAAGCTATCTTTTTTGGCAAAGAGAGAACTGGAAACAAGTCAAAGACACTTATTAGGAAAGCTAATCAAATACAACAAAAGTTAACTTGGTACTCAAAAAAAAATCTGAAACAGAAAGAAAGGGAATGTATTCAATAAGGCAATACTGGATATTTTTTAGATGTGAAAAGTAAATATTCCCTTTTTAAATTGTGGACTAATGAAGATGAGTAAGATTTTTCTTTAGTCATTTAAAAATATTTTATAATGAAATTCTAATTCCATGCCAAATAATGGATCAACCAGTGCTACTCACTACTGTGTCAGTGTATTAAAAGTAGATGCACCCTGTTCCTGTGTAAAAGTAGCATATTGTCAGACCATGACAGCAAAAAAAAAAGTCATTTTACCTTCTGCTGTAGACAGCCAAAATATTTCTCTATGGCCTGAGAAGCACAGTAGCTCAACAAGTACTGAATTTAAAACTGTAGCTATGGTTGCCATCTTTTATTTAGTCCAGATAAGAATAACAACATTAACGGGGAACATTTCACCTGTTATTGTACGGCTCGCAATTATAGGTCATGGCCCTGTTGAGTACACAATCTTTCTATGGACTGAATAAGTCCTCAGCAAACATCTTTATGTTATTAACAGCTGGCTCAATAAATCTTAAAAATCTAAGAGCCTTCTGCAAGTTAAGTTCAATTGCAAGCCTTCCACGGAGTTATACTTTATTAGCCTTTTCCAATAATTGATCTTTAGCACAATTAATATGTACCTGCCAGAAGGAATAAAGCACTATTTATTCAGTACCAGTTTCATTTGGCTTTAAGACAGGCTGACAGAAACATTTAAAACTGTATCTTTGACCTAGTGTTTACCAACCCAATTTTTGTTCAGCTAAAGAAACAAACTGAGAGTAACACATGCAGATTCTTTCCATAAATCTTCACTTATCCTGTCCAGAAATAGTTCTGTGCCTTGAAAGCACTGGAAAACAAGGTTTGCTAGTCACTTTACTATGTCTATATGTTCCTGGATGACAGTAGAGCTTAGTGAAAAAGGCTACTGCAGTGGAGAGAAAAACATCTGAAAATTTCTGGAGGGAAAGGCAACAGGATGGATAGCCAGACACACACACACCCCTGATGAGTAAAGAGGCTCATTACATCAGGCTGTAAGAAAACCACAAAGTTATCGGCAAGAAAAAACAAAATAGCTACAGCATGGCAAGACTTGTATATGGAGAAAGGGCTGAATAATTTAGGAGTGGTTAGTCAGAAGACAAATATGAGATGGCAGATAGAGGTATGCAAAGTAGTGGAAGATAAGAAGGTCTGTTGGATGCCTCCTATTTACCCCTTCTTATAAAAGTGAGATCAAAAGACAATTTACATTTGATAAAAAAAATACAAGATGCAATTGACTTGTAAAGTTCATCGCTCTGAGGTATAAAGGAATAACTGAGGGAAATTAAAGACAAGTTTGGATGTTTTCCCCTGAGTTGTTGGAATTAGATTTTTCAGGGGATCCAAATTCTTGTGTGAGTCAGCCACTGATTACTCAATGTGTGTTTGGCTATTTTGGGCTACAGGTGTTAACACCATCATTAGGGGTCTCTGGCACTAGTCAGCAAGTGGAAAGACACCAGCCAGGACTCCTGTGCGATCCAGCCCTACAGGGAAGCATTGCTGTGTCTGTGCTGGATCCTTGCAGCCACAAAAAGAGGAATCTATAGGCAGGACCGTGCACTTTCATGGCCTTTTCATCATACTCTAAAACCTTTGGCAGGGGCAGGTGGGCAGGGGGGCTGGAAGTGTTCGTCTAACACATTCCCAGATTGGGGAGTGGAAAGGCCAAAAAAATGTGGGAACAGAAAAATCCATGGTGTGTAGGTGAAAGTGGATGGGCAGAAACTGACAAGTAAAGATGCTGAAATGAGCAGGGAGAGAAAAACATGTCTCAGAGGAGAGACAAAGCCTGTTTGTAGGTGGAGAGGGAAGAGACAGTGTTGAAATTCTGCTTTCAAATTCACACAGTGGTGGGCAAACAGAAGGTATCCAGTATCTAGCTGAGTTATCTAATGCAGATGTTGAAGGCAGCAACATGGGTCCCTCAGTGTCGGCGAAAGAGTTCCTACATTCAGTTTTCTGAGCCACCCTTCAGAAGCAAAAACCTCTCCCTGCTGCCTAAAAGCAGAACTTGCATTTCTAACTTCTACAGCTATTTTGGATGTCTGCATAATCGGTGAGTGCTTCTTGGGGCTCCTTTGTTTCTGTAAATACAGTTTATTCAGATTAGATACAGAACCAGACATCTCCAGTCACTCTGTACCCTCAGCTGCTATCCCACCTGCAATTTGTGTGTGAGTAGCCTACGAGGGACTACTGTGCCAGCAAGAAGGTTTATTGTATTTGGAGAACACTAATGTGGGGCATCTTGCACAGCCACACTTGAGACTTCCTGGTGTGGGAGCTATGAAGAAAGAAATAGCAGTTCTGTTCAGTGGTTGTCAGAAAGGAAAAAACCCATAATCTGGTATCACTCTCACAAACCCAACAGGGACAATCCCAAAATGAGACCTTAAATACAGTAGATAATCTCATTCTGTGTGACAGCCTCTCCAATCTGCCTTGTGACATTTTCATCACAAATGAAACGATCTCCACCATGGGGGTCACATGAATAGACTGGGCTGGTGAAGGGGAGCCCCAGGACTTAAAGAGCTCTTGCCTTTACCTTGGCTGCTGCCCAGGTGGTCACGTACATGCATTGCGGCACCAGTACTACAGAACGCAAGGCTGAAAGCAAGTGGCTTCTTTTACACCATTTAGGAGCTTTCATAGGTTGATGTAGAATGGATCTGATGGTCACCTTCCTTGGATGTGTTACTGGCAGCAATATCAACTATTACCAAAGGACAAAGCTGAATTTTGAGAGCTATCAGCACAGGCTTAAAGATAAAAAAATGTAATTTTTCTTTATTGGGAGACAACAGGTAAATGGGTGCCTGGTGCTTACGTGCTAGGGATGGGAGGAAATTATAATGTGCAGAACATGCCCAGCTTGCCATCTAGAAATATGCAAATATTTCTACTTAGCCTTATTAAACCTGAGATACAAATACTGTAACTCTGTTACACAATGTAACAATATTGTTACGTTGTCAAATCCTTCCTAACTGCTGTATTTAACATAGCAGGTGTAAAAAGGAGGAAATAAAAACCTGTATTTTCTCTCCTGTACACAAGTATTTTCCTAATGTAGCAGTTGGAGTGTAACTGTTTGAGACATAATCATAAAAAATGATTCCTGCAACTCCCACTGGACTACTATGCTCATCAATCACTTCGGCAGTGCTGGTGGCAATATGCAGTTCTCTGAAGGGACGTAAAAGAATGGAAACATCTGTGGAAGCTGCATTTCTTCAAGCTTTGCAATCACTAATAAGCCTAGTGGCAAGGCTGGATGAAGACACCTGGCAATCAATTTGATTATATTGAGGGTAACAGTGGGCAAAGCTTCTGTTTTAAACTGTCAGCATTGACAGTTAACAAATTAAAGCTGAGTTGATACCGGAAAACTGCATGCGAAGAAACAAACACTATCTCTAAAGCAACTGAAAATGTCTATGTTTCTAAACAACAATACAGTCAAGCAAAATGAAACTACTGTTCTTAGCCAGCTGCACCAACAACCCTTTTCCTGGAGACCTCACTCATACAGAGGTGACCTGAAGAGAAATAAACTAGTCTTCATCAAAGAGAGCAATAAAATCACAACATTCAGCAGTTATAAGGGAGATAATTATAAACTAAAAGAAGCAAAGAGATGGAAATATGAAATAGCAGCATGTTGCCTGTTCATATGCTGCAGGGTGAATGAAAAAGGAACTGCTATCTGTGCAAAAGAATTGGTGAAAGTGTACTTAATACAGGTAATCCTGAACGAGGTAGTTTCCCACAATACAATATCTAGGGGCCCCTAGAGACTGGACATTAGGAGGCATTTATTCCCGGAGCAAGTGGTCAAACATGGAAACAGGCTTCCTAGAGAAGTGGTCAATGCCCCTTGAATGTCAGTGTTTAAGAGGCTTTTGGACAATGTCCTTAACAACATACTTAGACTTTTGGTCAGCCTTGAACTTGTCAGGTAATTGGACTAGATGATCACTGTAGCTCACTTCCAACTGAAATATTCTTTCCTTTCTCTTTTCCTTTCTTTATTATTTTCTTTTTCACTTCCCTTTTCCTTTTTCCTTTTTCCTTTCTCCTTTCTCCTTTCTCCTTTCTCCTTTCTCCTTTCTCCTTTCTCCTCTCCTCTCCTCTCCTCTCTACCATTTCTCAATTTGTTTCCCATAGTTGCTTTCAAATAAGTCTGGAAAGATTCCTGCAGTATATGCCAATGCACTAACTCCACTTAGACCTCTTCAAGTGTTTTCATTTGGGCTGACAGGGGTGAGGCTGGGACACCATGAGAAAAAGCAGGATTTGATTGACTGACACGTGTGAGTAGTTAAACATGGCTCAAACAGTCAACTTGACAGTTGTCTAATGTCTTACACCAAGGCATTAGCATTAAAATTTATGGTAACATGCTGACAAGGCACCCCTGAATAATTATGGGCATGTTTGCAAAATAGAAGACACGCTGAAAGTGGCTTTTGAAGTAAAGCAGTGCAGCAAGCCAAGGGGTATCACAGTCCTGAATGCCAGTGGCATTCATGTAATGACTTTAAGTAATGGGCAGTTGCAAAAGCCCAAATAACAAACACCTAGTCTAATAGGATTATTTTGGACCAATATGAAAATGTTCCTAAAGTATCTAGATTTCTGCCTGGAGAGCATAATTCACTGTTCCAAAAGCAGAACTTGTATAAAGCAGCAATTCTTCTCGAAGAGAAGCTAAAGGAAAGAGCTGACAATGATCTGAAATGGGAATTACAAAGAATATCACACACCAAAGCAACTGATCTGCAGCACAACATCTCGAAAGAAGCCAAGAAAGCTGAGAATTTTATTGCATATCAATTACACTCTGACATGTTTACATGTCACATCATTAAAAATTATGATTTTCTGTTAGATGATAAGATTGATAAAATTTGAAAAATAAACCATTTTACTACTTTTGAGACTCTGTACACTGAAGTAGGCAGATAAGTGGATTTGGCACAATCCTGTCTACCTCTAACTTCCACACCAGTGTTTATACTAATAACTACTTAATTTTGAATTGGCAAACTTACACATAGTTATGGTATCTGAGAAACTATCTTGTCCATGGATATGATGGGAATTCAGCAAATAAAGGCAGACTATGAGAAGTATTTGTCTAAGCAACTTCACATCCAGGATATCTCTAGTAGCAACAAGTTTAAAGCCAGTCCCAAAAAAATGTAAGCAAAACTGAACATACGAAGACTATAACCAGAAAATGTTGACTGCTGCTTGGTCTGTCAGTTGCTTCCCTCCTTACCATACATTTCCAAGTCACAGCTCATAAACAACACTGGAAGTTCTACAATCCACTTTCATATTGCATAATATTTTATAATACATAGCATTTAATATCTATTCTTCTTCTTATTATTATTATTATCATTATTATCATTATTATTATCATCATCATCCTTATCATTATACTACAATGTATTTTCTGATATTCAAATATTATTCAAATTATGAGAGATAAATAATAATTTGAAAGACTGCTTAAATCATATACAGAACCTGGGTGAGAATGGACAGGGAGCCTTATTATTTCTAGATAATTTCTAAATAATTTGACTGTGATATTTGACTTTAGGACACTTTCCTAAAAAAAGGAACTGAGTTAGCAGTTACTAAACATTTTAGTGCAGGTACTGAGTTATATTAGTTTTGTTCAAAATGGATAACTACTTCATGCTTAAGAAAATATCTTTTATAGCCTTCTAATGCAGGAATTCTATTATTACAAATAAATTCTTTGAAATAAAATGTCACTGTCTTTTAACAGCCTTTCTATCACAAACTTGTGTCTTTATTCCTCACATCCCAGACTGCCCAATTCACGGTAGGAGCTCCTCTACTCTACGTCACAAACACAATAGTGACACTGGAGTAAGATCAAAAAACCATGGCATGAACAAACACAGGCTGCTGAATTCTCTAGCTCATGCCAGAAAGAAACTTCAATGTGAACTGCATTGGACTAAACTAGATTTCTTTTGAAGAGCAGACACACAGCTTCTGGAAAGAGGAGACCAGAGCCTGATGTCTTTAATCCCAGCAAATGCTGCCTTACTCAGCAGCAAGGGTAGTAGTCAGCAAAAGTAAATATGAAAGGATAATGCCCATAGATTATATTAAGCAGACATTATTTTTCCTACACATTTCTAAAAACTGCATTGCCAGAACTGTAAAACATGAAGATGTGCCACTAAATATTAATTTTAAAAATCTACATTGTTTGGGACCAATCTAGACTACAGAGCACCTTGTTCATTGCACAGAATTATGACTGCTGAAATTATCTGAAGAAGTTTTTATTTGAAGCCTAAATACTACTACTGCTATTACTACTGCTACTGTCAGAGTATTTTCTGGAGTGAAGTGGGCAGGGTGTTTCTGAGATGAGTTCAAGTTCAGCTGGCAGGAGAGCCCCAAATGTGAAATTTGCTGTAACTTGTTTTTTCTGGGATTTATAATGAGATGTGATGTGAGATACGTCTTCTTGGTCAAGGATATACTTAATTACAGACCATCTCTGGGTTATTTAGAGTTCAAATTACACTGGAAAGAGGCTGTTTATATTGTTTATCATGAGCAGCAGATTTACTATCTGTCTGTATTTAAACTATATAATGTGTCTAAATACCAAGGTGACAGACACACAACGTGCCATTACACAAATATATTGAAGTAATTCAAATTAAATGTTCAGAAGATCTTGTAACACACTAGATATGGATTTGTTTATAAAGGTTTGACAAAAGTGCCACATGATGGTTCATTACAACTCTAATTAATGAAAAATAGATCCAGTAATAAGCAACAGTTGCCGCTATCATTTAATGCTCTGAAACAAGGTTTGCCAGCCATGAAGTTCAAGGGCCTGATTACAGATAATGGACTTAAGCTTCCTGTTGGGAATTTGCTCATGCTGCAGGCTCAACAGAATTTGAACTTTTGACATTTCCAACATGGTGTAGCTTGACTAGAGGTAAAATAGAAGCAGCTGCGGTGAAACTGCTCATGGACTTACTGAAATATATGAAATATATGAAATCTTTCACTTGGCTGGACCACCAGGAAGTCTAGTTCCCCTGGAGAAATGTAATATTACTAGAAGTAGGCTCAAATTTAAAGTGAAAAACTTCTGAAATAGGAGTTTCCACCCCCAACATTAAATTGAATAAAGTTTAGACACTAGAGTCAGCAGTGTGCTTGGCAGCCAGGAGAGCCAATCATGGCCTGGGGGGCATCAGGACAGCATCGCCAGCTGGGCAAGGGACAGGATTGTCCCACTCTGCTCTGCACTAGGGCAGCCTCACCTCGAGTGCTGGGGGCAGCTTTGGACACCACAATGTAAGAAAGACATTAAACTGTTAGAGAGTGTCCAAAGGAGGGCAACAAAGATGGTGAAGGGCCTTGAGGGGAACCCGTGTGAGGAACGGCTGAGGGCACTTGGTCTGTTCAGCCTGGAGGAGACTGAGGGGAGACCTCACTGCAGTTACAACTTCCTCATGAGGGGAAGAGGAGGGGCAGGCACTGATCTCTTCTCTGTGGTGACCAGTGACAGGATCCGAGGGAATGACCTGAAGTTGTGTCAGAGGAGGTTTAGGTTGGATATTAGAGAAAGGTTCTTCACCCAGAGGGTGGCTGGGCACTGGAACAGGCTTCCCAGGGCAGTGGTCACAGCAGCAGCCTGACAGGGTTCAATAAGTGTTTGGACAATGCTCTCAGGCACATGGTGTGACTCTTGGGGGTACTCCTGTGCAGGGCCAGGAGTCGAACTTTGATGATCCCTGTGGGTCATCTCAGAATATTCTATGATTCTATGTCTAAAATTCATTTGCTCTTGTTGGGCCTTCTCACATAGGAGTCCCTAAGTCTCTTCCAGAGTCAGTGGAGAGGAAGAAGTTTCTCTGAAAGCTCAGCAGATTTCAGACATGCAGGTGAGACCAGCAGGATCTTATTCTTTTGATCCAGAGCATTTTATTTATTATTCCTAACTATTTTTACAGTGTCCCAAGTGGAAGCTGCCCTCACAGACTGAGATTTCACTCTGGTGGTAAATCCTCTGATACACATAGGAGAGTGGCCAGAAGTTTAATTTTGTCAGGTCACATACCACCATCTGGGAGCCCATTTCCAGAGGAAGGACAATGGACTCTTCATTTATTTCAGTGTCCCCAAATGGCTTGACAGGGAGTGGATGCCATATATCTTCCCAGTTAGACATGTCCTCTTTTATTTTGGGGATGTTCAGGGAGCTAAGGCACAGGCATCAAGTTCTTCCTGGTTTTCAGCATTCCTGATCTCCAGAGTATCCAGAGAGCACTTAGAATATGGATTGCTTGAATTGCTGCTCTTCTGAGCAATACAACACAGCAGCACTGTTCTGCAGTGCTAACAGCCAAGCTTCAGAGTGATATGCCTGTGACATTTAGGATTTGCAGGGGTATGTACATATTTAAGTACCTTACATGCCTGTAAGGATGTGTTGCTATGCCCTTTGTATTGTGTACACCAGCTCAGACACAATCTGAGAAATGAGGGATGTCAGGTAACATGGGACAAAATACAAAGCAAGGTTTTATACTGCACAGTTATTCCCATTTTCACAGAAATAAACAAGGGTACAAAACTGTCAAATAATTTGATACATGTAATTACTAACCTGGTAGCACACAGCAACGCTTGATGAACTAATTGGTCAGAGCAGTGACATTGTAGGCACACTAACATAAGCACAGAGCTTTGGCCCTGAATAAAACTTCTCTGGTTATTAGGTTATTAATGGAAAAAATAAAGGCTGTCTAAACGTGACCCTTGACGCAAACCTCAAATTTGTTATTTCTAGCCCTTAGGCCATTGCCCTATGTGATTTGTGTTTAATCACAAAAAAATAATCAGGGAAAAGATCTGCTGGAGATATATAGCCAATTTAATTAATAGTAAACAGACTAAGTCTTCTAAAATATTATTGTTCCACTGTAACAATAAACGGAAAGAATAATTGAATGGATGACTTAGAAAATAATTAAAAGTAATAGGCCCAAACTGGCCACATGCACTTAAGGAGGCCTTAGCACTGATTTCATTAAGTTCCCCCTGAAGCCATCCTTTCTCCAGGCTGAACACACCCAGGTCTCTCAGCCTCTCCTCACAGGGCAACAGCACTGATCATCTTGAAGGCTTCACTGCACTCACTCCAGTTTATTAAGGTCTTTCAGGTGTGGTGTTGGAGGCGGGAAATGGGGTGCAGTATCTTGGATGTGGTCTAATGAGCGATGAGTAAAGCGAGATAGTAATCTACTGATTGTGCTCTGGCTAACACAGCCTTCTGACCTCTGCTGCTGCCTCACACTGCCATGACTGCAAAGCCAAGGTGTCAGGCAAATAATTACTTTAAGTAGCAATAGCTGCAAGATGACTTGGTTTTTCCTCAAAAGATCAAATCTGGAAAGATGCTGAACATCAGAAACTCCCTTCTGGGATGTAAAGTCCAGAAAGGGACCAAAGCCAATCAACAGAAGAAGAGACATGCAGAACAGTCAATGGCAAGAAATTCAAGCTATTGGTTTGCTTTCCAGAAGCTGCAGAACAAAGTTTCCTTTCCATCCAGTGAACCAGCGCAGGAAGACATTGTATGTAAGTAGACAAGCAATAGACTGTTGTCTACTAATTGATTCCACTAGCAAGTGGTAGGATTCCAAGGGGGACAGAAAAGATGCTTTTAGGGCCAGAAACTGCTTACATAAACATAGATGAAACAAGAAGAGCAGGTGAATTTCAGAGAAAGCAGGAAATACCATAATCAAGTGAAGTAACCCATCTCCCCACAGGGGCATCTGTGCCAGAAGACCTGCCTGAACTATTTCACCAACAGTAGGAGGGTAGCTCTGTGTAGTTTGACAGAAAGTGTGGAAATCTATACCAGACCTCCTGTGAATTATCAGATGAATTTGGTCTTTGACTTCTGCCTTTATTGGGAAACTGTTTTCCTGCAGATCCCTTTTCATACTAGGGTTTTGACTGGTTGCGAGTCTATTCACCATTCTCACAGACAAATTCTAGAGCAAAGAAGGGGAGGAATAGTCTCTTGAAATAGATGTAGAAGAAATAATGAAGAAGAT
Organism: Struthidea cinerea; assembly: GCA_013397865.1. Lineage (NCBI taxonomy): Eukaryota > Metazoa > Chordata > Aves > Passeriformes > Corcoracidae > Struthidea > Struthidea cinerea. Next base: position 2,758,372 of record VZTI01001557.1, on the reverse strand, counting down.
GCTGTATCCTATGCTAGTGTCACTGCAGAGCTGATATGTGGACTGGCATGCAGAGAACAGCAAAACAGGAAGGAGCAATGTTGTCAGAAGATGTCTCTAGTGTCTAGAAGATGTCTTGCAGCGTCTGATCACAGAGGTTAAGTAAGGGGAACATGATATATACACATATGTACATGACATCTATGTATGTATGTACAAGACATGTAGTGTGTCCATTAAAAGCATACATCTCTGATCTTCAGTGAGATCAGCTCTCAACCCCTCATTTGTCCAATATACAGGCCAGGTGTATGAGATTCATAGGAAAATGCCTTTTGGAGAACATAAGAAACATGCACTGACTGGTTTTTAGGGATGTAAGGATTTATATCTAAAGAAACCCTGGGCAGATGAGAGTTGGCACACAGCTATTCTGGACTTACAGCTGGTTGATGCAAACAGAGTCTGATTCCAATAGTTTTCATTCAGAAACAAAACAGGTGGGTGAAGGTGTTTATCTTAAAATAAACTAGAGGTGGGACACTCACCTATTACACAGAATGGTTTCCTCGCAAAGCGCAGTCTTCCTTGCCATCCTCGGTATCGACAACAGCATCCAGCAGACCAGATACGGATAATAAATTCCAAACCAAAGACAACAATCATGACAAATTCCTAGAAATGGCAAATAAGAAAAATGCCTGTTACAGATAACCAACACTTGAACATCAGGAAACTTATCACTACTGTTTGTGTCTAGCAATCCACCTTGAGCATCTGAATATCCCAAGGCAAAAGTGGGATCCTGCTCCCCAGGGTGGTTACACACCTACAAGCAGCACACAGTCCTCAGAGCTTCACAGTGAATGGTCTAAGCCTCACCTGAATAGCATCTAGTGTCAGCTAAGATTGGCTACTGAATATGAAACACTGAAGAACTGAATAATACACAAAAATATCACAGCAAAATACTCAAAGACTTTGGATATTGAGCATCAGAGCATGGGTAATTTATACAGCAAGAGAAAAATGTTCCTTGTCCACATCCATAAAATTAATTCTTAGTTTAAAATTTAAAAGTTTTGGGAGATATATTCTCCTTGTTGCAATATACAGGTGACGTAACTGAGATTATGAGTTTGGGAAATCTATTTGTTCCCATCAGCAGGTTAAGGTACATGCAAATGTAATTATATACAATGGGTTTGTAACTGTTTGTAAGGCAATAAATGAATACCCACCCTAGGCATAACTTTCCCTGGACAACCTGTGAATGAAAGCATTTAGAAGTTTTGCCTTGTTCGGCCTGCTTTTCTTTCACATTGGAACCTGCTTTAAGACTGTCTATTTTAATAGCATCAACCTGTATTTATGCAATTTTTATTCCAAGAAAGTTTTCATTACAACAGTGAGGTCAACAGAGTTGTAGTAATAGAGCTTGGAGCACAATTCAGCCCCATACCCTAAGGAAATCTGCAGCTCTATAATATGCAGTGATATAGTACATACACACTGTATGGAACTATAAACTTAGATACTCTTCTGGAATACCATCACAAAGTTACGTGTTTTGAAATGACAAAATAAAAATTTGTGTGTTCACAAAAGGAGAAAAGTACTTGATGGAGTTTCTTAAACAGCCCATCAAGAAGAAAAGGATGGAAGTTGTGTTTTATTTGGCAGCCCAATGTATTTCTGTGTCCAGAAGTAAGTTGTTCCTTGTCAGCCAATTAATTTGTTATTCCTGCAGGATGAGGACTAGTGTGGCACCGGTAAAAAAGCACTGCAAATGAATTAAATAGAGGAATATTTGCAAGGGTAGGGTTGATCCAATATTGACTTTTCCCCAATAAATATTTTGCATGCTTTTAGACTGTGAGACCCTACAACTCTACAAGCCAATAAGGCTGTAAATATCATATGTGTCAACTCAGCCATTAATTTACCTGAACAAATGACATTATTAATGTTGTGCCATGTAATGGTGCTTTACTAAATTATGATTAATGGCAGTACATTGAAACATTGTGGACTTAATTGCTTTTGCTGTCATAGAACAATTTGAAAACATAGTATTCCTTCCTAAAATATGTCAGCTTGTGTAAATACACTACATTGAAAGCACTTTTAGAGCTTTCTTCAGTGTCTTCATTTTCGGTTTTGTAAATCCCATACTGAATGCTCAAGTCACAAAAACAGATTAAGATCCTTCTGCTAAAACATGGCTGAAGAAAATGCCACATTTTTTATTAGAGAAGAACACATGGAAAAATTAGTGTGATTGTTTAAGGTTTTCTTTTTATTCCACTACAGGAAACTTCAGCTTAATTCCATGGGCAGTGTAAGTGCACACCTTCAGAAAGGATTATGTACAAAACTGAAAAATAATAATTCCTAGGAGTTGGCTGCCCTGTGGTACATTTCCTTGTAGGAAATTCTGTGAAGGCCAAGAATAAAATGGACAAGAAGCCAACTGGAAAAAAGGAAGAATACGTATTTTAGTTATTTAACTACCACTTTTATAGCGGTAGTTAAATCATGAATTGTCAAATCTGGTTTACACATTGTTAGAGGATGCCTCTGAATTTATGAGGGTTGATGGCAGGCATCCAGGCCATTTGACATCTGATTCTCCTAAGGAAGCTTCTTCTTTGGGACAGGGTAAGAGATACTGAAGGAAAAGATGTCTGAGAAGCATGAAAAATTCTTTGCTTCCAATAAAATCTTTTTCTCGTTACAATTTAATCACATTTTACTTGACTAAAGTTTGTTGTTTCCCTGGAAAACATACGGTGGGTACAGATGGGCAATACGCTTTGTAAGCACAGTGAAATTGTCCCAGGCATCTCACTGAAGCCGATCCACACACACAGGAGTGCGTCCTCTCCTGTACTCTAGACCCCGGCAGGGCCTCTGATGGGGAACTGGCAAGGACAGAAAGTACTTAACGATCCTGGAAGGACTAGTCCACAGCTTCAAGTCAGTTAAAGTTGTATCACAAAACTGCTGGTAGGAGTTGGAAAGAGGTGATTTTTTTTGAAAGTTTACTCTTCTGGTTCCTATCAGTGCTATGCAGTTTTGTATTTATTACCTGTACTGTTGTTAGCCATTACTAGGTGCTATGCTTGCTCAGTGACACAAGGATGAGAAAAGTTATTGGGTGCTGAAAGCATGTGTCTGAGGGTCTGTGTGTTACATGGTGCTCTTGTGTGGTAGAGACAGAAATCATATTTGTCTCTCACACACAAACTTGTTCACTGAAAAGAGAAACTTCTTGGAGATACCTCTATTTTGGGAGAGAAAAAGAACAAAAGGATATTTTCTCAAAATTTTTTTTGGTGGGTAGGGTAAGAGTATAAGATTTTTCTTGAGGAAAAAATGTGAAACACCTGTTCCTTCCTTGAGAAAAAGAGTTACCATTTCTAGAACCATTACAAATTTATGTATGGTTATATCGCCTCAAAATTAACTAAGGTTTCTACTACTTAAACAATTTTTTCTGCTACTTAAACAATATAACAACTGTAGTTATATTGAGCTCAAATGCAGTAAATATGTCTCTGTGCACTGGGATGCTAAAAGAACTGCTGCTTTTAAAAATGCTGTATGTGATTTTCTTCCACCCATAACAAGTTTCTGGAGATTTTAAAGTACAGTATAAGCTTTAATAAAAGAAAATACATTGAAGAAAATGTAGATGGGGTTTCACACTTATTTTTGCACTTACTGAAATAGTGATGTTTCAAACTGATCCTTATATCCTAGTGACTCCTACTTCCTCAAAGAAAAGATGATTTTGAAGGGAATAAATATAAAATATAATAAAGTCTAAAGGGAAAGAATTTTCCAAAAAAATGGAATGCATTGAAACAGAACTCTTCATAGAAGTACACATGACAGCTTTCTTTTATTTTGGATTCGTTCCGGTCAAAACCAGAGAGAGACAAAGAATTCCACACTACTGTGTAAAAACGTAATGTTTTAGTAGTCAGGGCACTCAGTCAAAATGTAAAGGCAAATCTCTGTCAAGGTTGATACAGGCTGGGGAATGACATTATTTTTTCCTATGGCAGCTGTAAAGTTACAAGGTTCTTGGTCTTCCATGAGCAAAAATTGGAAGGATGCATCCCAAACAAGATCAGGATTTTTATTCTTTTATATTTCATTTGGAAGGCTTATTGCAAACTAAAGCATAAATCTAGGCTTTGAAATGACTTGGGTTTAGTTCCTTAGCAATTGAAACAGAAGATCAGAACATAATTGGAAAGGCATGTGATGGAATAAATCATTAGACTTCGTGCTTTATAGTCTTGCTGAAGAAATGATGCATTCCAAGTATCTCTGTCCTACATATAATATAACGGAACCTCATTAATTCTGAATTACTTATGAGATATGAGAAACAACATTTACATCAGAATGGGAAAATCTTGCACTGTTTATAAATTTGGCCCTCTTCAAACTTAAGCAAGGCTGTATTTGAACTGATGAGCAGGTTAAGATTTACTGGAAACCTAACCCTTCCCTTCCTAGGCAGAGCAGAGGTGCATTGGCCTTTGTCATTTCTTGCTTTTTCCCTATTTTGTTATCCTTTTTCAATCACAGCTGCATTTAGCCTTCCACCAGAGTTACCGCAATCTGTCACTTTTTTGGCTATTCAAGCTCACAGTTAGCACCTCCCCGTAACCACTATGGCAGATGCATTGGTGGTTCAGACAGTGGAAAGTTTTTCTTCCTTCTCAAAGCACAGTTCATCCAAACTGATGAGCTTTTCCTTCCGAAATGTTTCTGCGTATGCAGCTCCGGTTGTCATGGGGAACCATGCACATGCAAGAGAAGCGAGGCTAACACACTTGGGCTTACAAGGTTCAGTTGCATTTGGCTATCAGTGTATTCCTGGAATTCTTTACATCTGTGTGTGCCTGGGTTGTTACACCACTGGAACAACGATGGTCACAAAAATGGTAGGAAAAGAAAATAAGAGGTCATCCAGAGCAAGGTTTCTGTTAATAAAAGGTCCTGGAGGACTCTAATCGACAGGGTTGATGATTAAGGAAATCAAGCATACTTTGTATAATCCAGCTATGATAAGCACCTTTTCCCTGTTTTTTTTCTTCCTATCCAATTAGGATAAATGATTTGTTGAAACTGTTTACATTAACGTGCCTCTCAGGCAGTTTTTAATGATAAGGATTTCCCTAAGTATAACATTTTAACAGCAAAATAAGTTTATATAATAGCTTTCTTACTCTTCAGCATAACTATGTATTAAAACTGAAAATAATTTGCTGTTGATGAATCAGGTGCCTTCACTGTAGACTGCAACTTCTGGGAATTAGATCCATTTTTGCAACAAGAAAATAACCAAAGCTGAGCATTCTGTGCTGATCTAGGATGCTTCTGGTTATTTTGCAATGTGTAAATGAGCTGAGGCTTGGATATAAGAAATCTACCCACAAGACAATGTCTCTGCTGTTATTTTAATTATATTTCTTGTATGGAAATTGGGATTTTAATTATTCTAAAGGCTAATGAAGTAGCCCAACAGAGATGCAGACTGATGTGAGGAGCTTCCTGCCTTGAGCTCATAGGAGAACTGTATTTACAAGTGACATTGTCAGAAGTCTGAGAAATGGACAAGAACAGACCAAATGAATCCTCTGAAATAAGCTTTAGTAGGGCCACGAGTGTTTCCCCTCTGAAGACAACATCTCTGCAGTGTAGCTGCACTGCAGATCCTCATCTGGTGTAAAGCAGCGAGCCTCACTACACTAACACAACTGCAGAATGTGAGGAGCAATGTCATCTGATACTGCTTGGGCTATATCCCCTTCTCCTTAAAATCTCATAAACAGGCAAATCCAGTGTTTCCAAATCAGGGAAGTCCAGTGTTTCCAAATAATTTTGAAAGGAGGGAGAATAAACATGTTCTCATACTTTAATTTATGGCCGACTGGTTTGTCACCAGCTGCTAAAATATCTTTATGGTGACACATGAATACTTTATACTGTCCAAATAGCAATGCTTTATTACTCATAGTCAAAGAGGATGAGATTGTTTTATCATTCAATTAAAGCAAGAACAGAAGACCTCAGCTTATCAACAACATCCGTCTCTTAAGCCAAAAAAACCCCCTCTACTTATTCCAGGTACTAAGCTCTAAAGCTGGGCTGTACACTTTAAAGATATGCCATTGGGATGTGAGGGGAAGCACAGTACTGGTCTGTCTCAATGAAACTTGACAAAGGTCTGAGCTTTGAATAGTTATGATGCAGAAGCTGGTGTAGGACTACAGACTATTCTGTTATATTGGCCATTTTCCAGATTAAAACAAGCAGGTAAGAATGCTTTATGGTTTAAAATAATAGTAAATTTGAACACATTTGTGTTATTCCAGGTTCAGCACTAAAAAGGGAGATCTTTGTCTGTAAACAGTTAACAAGCATATCTACATGTGCATACATACACTTAAGAAACTAATGTTTTAATACTATCCAACTGCAGTTTAACAGAGGGAGAGACAACCATAAATCCAAAAACATAACCCAGAATAGAACCTATTAGTGGCATATAAATCACAACCAGAGACTTTACTTCAGCTCCCAGTGCAATACACAATGTGCATGAAGTGAAATTTATGCACCTTTTTATCATTTATCAGTTTTATAATGGATGTGATACTTTTAGTGCACTTGATTTTCCATATGATGATTAAGAATTTCCATGTAGATTCTATATTAATAGAGGATTATTGAGAAATCAGTTTAGTGCCTTTTACTGAAATACACAGCTACAAATCTATTGATAGAATACTAAAATCGCAGTTATATGCTTAGTCCACATGTTATATATATGACTTATGCTATCCAACTCCCTTTTGGCTTTTTGTGTTTATACCTGACATGGCACCCATCAGTCATTCTTCTTCTTTATTCCTTTGCAACAGAAAAAAGCTGTGAATTTTTATTTCAAGTAAAAGTAGTTTGGAATCAGATAGTATAACCCAGCCACAGAATTACATAGATGCCACGTATTTATGTTTTGCATAATTTCTTACAGAATAAAGACAAATATTTACCATATCAGACACAATGCACGATTCCTACCACTGAAACTGTGCTAGCCTTTCTCAGCATCCTCTGCCTCCCCAGATCAGCTGACTCCCTTCACATCACCATCATGGGCCAACTGCTGAGGACCTGCTGGTGCCAGAGGAACGAGTGCCACAGGGCTGCACCGGCCATCATGGTTATTGCAATTACCATATGGGCAATTTGTACATGTGGGCAGTTTGTACATGTGGGCAAACAGATCCCAAAAATCCTTCTGGTGGACATGGTTCTTCTAGGGACATGCTGGTGATCATTGAATACTCTCTTTCAAACTGGGAAAAGGGCAATGGGAAACACTGACCTCTCCACATCTATCCTGCTCTTTCCCAGATACTGCATCACCTTTAAATTTTCCAGCTATTTGCACTCACTGCTTTGTGCCATACCATTTGGTTATGTGTCAGGTGCAACTACACATCTAAGAGAATTCCTTAAAGGAGATGATAGCATAAAACTCACATTATAGAATAATTTTCTACTTTTCAAATTTTTTTACCCTTCTTTGTGCTTGTTCAGATTTTCTTTCTCTTTAGTGAGATATCAGCAGTAAATGGTCTAATTTTGGTTTTAAAATTATCCTCGTATTGCAAACAAAGAAGGTCTGTACAGCTGTACCCAGGCCTTTGCATTTCCTTTGTGATTTCTTCATGCATTTTTTTCTGCTATAGTCACATTTCTGATGTCACATTAGAGGCAGACGTTCAAGCACATGTCTCTGTAGCAACACAGATCCAAAATTTTCCTTCTGAAATGTTTGTGAAGAATTTTGTATCTTTTCTCTGTCCAAAACAAGTGTAGAACAGGCATCAGAACCCTGAATCTTTTTATGCCCTGGCATCCATATTGATTTCCTATTGATGCAAGAAGATTAGGCTAATTGTTGTGGCTGATCACGTGCATGTGAATTAACTGATAACAACTGTCATGCTGTACTGCAGAGTAGGACAGCATATCCATTCTTTTATTCTTTGGTCTTAGCATATTTGGAGTCGTTGAATGCTGGAGACTCTGCAAATGATATCTGCAGTGTTCTTTTTAAAATTACTTCTTGCAATTTCCCAGTTCTCAAAGCTCATTTAAGAGAGCTTCCCTAGGTGTTCATCTGTGCATGTTTTAACCACTGTGAGACCTAAGTGCGTCTCGGTTGATATATACTGAAATGTTACCAATACCAAACACTTTCAGAAAACAACTTTAAGAAAGTGTTGTCTGACAGTTTGTAACTTTTGACAAACTGGTCTTGGTAGCACTGCACCCAATCAGCCAAAATCCTGTTCATGCATTTAGTTTCTCAAAAATATCACCTCACCAAATATTTCTGCTATATGGACAAGTACTTGATCACAATATTTTTATTCAGTTCCTTAAGTTCAGTGAAAAAGCTGACTTGGTCCCCCTTTTTCAGTCAAATAACTAGATTTTGAGAGCCAGTATACCAAGTCTTGTGTTTCACACATCATGCCGTTTGCTGACTGTTTTGCAGTTTTTCCTATTACCTTTTTCCTAGGCTTATGGAATTTTGGTCCCTTGGAAAAAGAAAACATACCTATATCTTTGTGAGCCATACATTTCCTGAGATCGTATCTTCATATGGTACAATCAGCCAATTCCTGTCTGGTTCAGATGTGATACCAAAGTTATTATCTTGTTCATGACATACACACTTTCCTTAGGTACTTCTCAGAAGTCTAAAAGTCTAAAACGGCCAGTACTTATTTTGCTAATTCACCTTTGTAACTCACCCACAACTCACAGTCCTCAGAACTGAACTTCGTTCCAGTGTGTGTCTGTGTATTTACCATCACCTCCACTTTAAACTCTAGGTGGATTTTTATATTATATGTATGTCTATTCTGGATTCTTACAGATTTTTATTTTGTATGATTTTGCCTGTATTTCATTACTTATTTCACAGAATCACAAAATCACAGAACAAGCTGAGTTGGAAGGGACCCACAAGGATCACTGAGTCCAACTCTTGGCCCTGCAGAGCACCATCCCCAAGAGTCACACCATGTGCCTGAGAGCGTTGTCCAAATGCTTCTTGAACTCTGTCAGGCTGCTGCTGTGACCACTGCCCTGGGGAGCCTGTTCTGGTGCCCAAACACCCTCTGGGTGAAGAACTTTTTTCTGACATCCAACCTAAACCTCCCCTGACACAACTTCAGGCCATTCCCTCGGATCCTGTCACTGGTCACCACAGAGAGGAGATCAGTGCCTGCCCCTCCTCTTCCCCTCAC
>VZTI01001557.1:2733179-2749003 GCA_013397865.1 Struthidea cinerea | reverse complement strand
TCTTTGTTGCCCTCCTTTGGACACTCTCTAACAGTTTAATGTCTTTCTTACATTGTGGCACCCAAAACTGCCCCCAGCACTCGAGCTGAGGCTGCCCCAGTGCAGAGCAGAGTGGGACAATCCCCTCCCTTGCCTGGCTGGCGATGCTGTGCCTGATGCCCCCCAGGACAGGGTTGGCCCTCCTGGCTGCCAGGGCACTGCTGGCTCATGTTCAATTTGCCATCGAGCAGGACCCCCAGGTCCCTTTTCTGTGGCGCTGCTTTCCAGCATCTCATTCCCCAGTCTGTCTGTACATCCAGGGTTGTCCTATCCCAGGTGCAGAATCTGGCACTTCCCCTTGTTGAACTTCATGTGGCTGGTGATTCCCCAGCCCTCTGATTTGTGCAGGTCTCTCTGCAGGGCCTCCCTGCCTTTGAGGAAGCTCCTCCCAGTTTTGTATCATCTGTGAACTTGCTTGGTATCCCTTCCAGTCCTGCCTCCAGGTCATTTATGAAGATGTTGAAGAGGACAGGGCTGAGGAGCCCTGTGAACCCCACCAGTGACAGGTCCCCAGTCTGATGTCACCCCATTCACTCTAAACCTTAGTGCCCAACCCATGAGCCAGTTGCTCACCCATTGCATGGTGTGTTTATCCAGCTGTGTGCTGGACATTTGCTTGAATTCACAGTTTTTAAACTGAAACTTGTGAACAGATTTCTCCTGTTACTTGAGGAAAGTTCACATTTTGACTGCAGCAAGCTGTGTCTTCACATGCTTTGTCACATCTCTGTGAAGTGACTGAGCGGATTGCAGTTTTTCTATGTTACTCATATGGTGGATATCCCCTAGACTGCCAAACAGCTTTCATATCACTGATGTACTGCCTTCTTCAGCATTCTTTTCCTTTTGACATTTAATGGTTTCTAGAATTTTTTCCTCACATGTTATTTTTAACCATGTACTTTGGCTTTCCTCTAGGGACATACTCTGCATTTCCATTTGGCAAATCAATATTTCCCTGACAAAGGGCAGGTCTGAATTTCTGATAGAGAGTTTGATATCTATCCATTTTTACTGTTGCAATCTCAACTGTTTGTTGCCTGTTTTAAGGAGATAGTTCTTGATCTCCATATCAGACTCTGGTATGAAGCCAATAAAATTCAATACTGCAGGATCTAGCATAAACTATTACAAATCTACATCTGCGGAAAATATTACACTTACTCCTTGGAGGTGATTTCCCATGGTACCTTGTTATCACTTAAAGTGATAAAACAAGAAAGAAGACATGTCATGGAAGAGCAGTTGTGCAAGGAGTGTTGCTCACTTGTCCTTAAAGGAAGTCCAGGACAGCTGGTTTGGTTCTTTAGCACAATGTGTTGATCAACCTAAAAGGAGATGTGCTTTCCCCTCCTCAAAGAATTATATCCTTATTAATCTGAATCCCACCACCCCACCACTGAAATCTAATCCTCCCCATTTTCCATTCCTAATCTCAAAAATCCTCCTAGAGATTCTGTGTTCTCCTAGAGAAAGTGGCCCCTTGAATGGCTGGCTAAAAGGCTCCTTTAATATGTTCTCTGCCTTTGAATATGAATTCCCTTTGTTTTAAGAAACAAAGGGAATCAGAAACTGATTGTTCTCAGTTACTAGTATTTTCTCTTCTGACTCTCTGCATACAGCCATGCAATGTCATCAACATGATAAGCTGAGTAACAGCTCTTATATAGGAACTGATAACAGTAACATAAATGAGTGTAATGTGCCTATTTAGAAATTCAACACTGGCTTTCTTACTAGGGGTTAGAATTTTATTATTAAAATTGTACCAGGTCATGAATCTGTTACATTTGTCACTGCTTGTGGGTTTGCTATTTCCATGCATCTTTCTTCACTGCACATTACCACCCATTTCTCTACACATGCCCTGTTCATTCAGAGGAATGGAAAATAATTCTGTGGATGGTATTTCATCCGGCAGCCACTGACTTGTGGCAACTCCAGTGATCTTGTCTAACACAACTGATTGGTAGTTCTGCCTACCTGGGAATTGCTCTGTCAGTGACAAAATCTCTCTTGCCTTCTACTGCATTTGCTGCTGAATGCTGTAGCACTTGAGGTACCTGTTCATAGTTTTCCTACCTTCTTCAAGTCAGTAATGAGATTTTTTTTTGCCTTTGTTGTAGATCACATTTGCCATTTTAATCATCTTTAGTCATCAAACCCATTTAAGCTTTCCCAGTAGAACCTAATATATTGCATTTTTAATTACAATAGAAAAATGATTCTGTTCAATGTGTGATTGTCAATCTTTTCTTTTCAAAGGCAATTGCTGCTTAATACAGAAGAATAAAAGAAAAGAAAGGACAAAACATTGCTAACAATATAATCAATCCCAGAACCATATCAATAATAGGCTTATGCGAGGATTGAGACATCTTTATTCTCTGATCTGTTGAAGCATACTTATCACCCTCAGCATCGTCCACAATATATAGATACCTTCTGCTGACAATATATAGATATCGCTAGAGTTTTATGTGCAGTGCTGTGTTCCGTTGTTAGGAAATAATTTTTATGGTTACATTCATCTCTCTCTCCATAGCTACAGTGTGTACTTGTTTGTTACAGAGCTTTGCTGGTTGGTTGGGAGTGCCAACACTGCCTTGTGAGAGAAGAATTAAGCTTTGAGGACAGCCACTGTCTTTAAATAACTCCGTCTTTTAATTTACATTTTTGTTTTCTGTCAGATTTTCTTGTAATAACTTTTAATTTCAGCAAAGTGCATCCAGCATTTAAATTTCCAGTGGGAAGTCTGCTCTGTTTCTACACAAAGATTCACAAGCAGTTGTGATGAACTGTAGTCCAAATTTTTGTAACATCAGTCAGCTGTGACTTGGTCAAATCCATATACATAATAGGAGAGAATCAATGTAAACAGCAGAGATGTGAAAATATTCATTTTGGTAAGGTAAGAATATTTTCAAAGCTAACAGGTAGTTTATTATGACATGCTTGAATTGTTTTTGTGCTCATGTTATCACCTTATTATAATATTAGTGTATATGAATCCAAACAAGACTGAAAGCATGAAGGTTTTGACCTTATCAATGTTATATTTCCCTCTCTTATTCTGTCTTTGATAACATCAGTGTTGTATGTCTAATGTAATTTTTCAGAGACTTCAATAAGGAATTTTGAAATGTCAAAGCTAAGAGTTGATTTGGAAAATAAAACACTAGAAATTAGTGTTTCTTGAGAAATACTAATTTTGAGTTTTGACAAATTCACTGTTTTTTAGATCAGGGATCAATTAATCTGTTTTTCTCAGAAAAAGACTCAACAAAACTCCAGTAACATGGTTTATACCTTACTGTTGTTAGAAATGTATCTATAACTGAAATCTTTCAAGATCATTCAGTTTTTCTTTTTATGCCTTGATAGCTGATCCTATAGAGCCATCCATTAAGTCTTCTGTCAGGTCTGGTGGTCTTTTATCCAAGCATGGCAAGAGGATTCAAGTGCTGGTACAATCTAAACTGAAAAATTCTATGTTTTTTTTTTTTAATTGAGCCCAAAAAAAATTGAGTGGATTTTTTTAAATCCACTCTGACTAGCTTTAAAATGCTGTGGTGGATTTGTATGATTACATCCCTGTGAACGGACTTAATTTCCTAGAGCAGAGACAAATGGAATATATGCTTACCTGCGATGGGGCAGCTATACCCTGTGTTTTTAAACCAGTGTGTGCCCTCTTTCTTTTATGCAAAAATATTAGGAGAAAAAAATCGTGAAAAGATATTAATTGCAAGAAGCACTTAGTAGACTCTCCTTTGGAGTCATCTAAGTGACCACAGTACATGAAGAAACCAGCGTCATCCTGTGCATGCTGTCTGCTTTTATATCCTTGGGAGCTATTTCTGCCTGAAGAATGTGTTCCTTGAGTACATTTTCAGAGGCCTTTATTTTACAAATCTGGGCACAGCTTTCTACACCAGCCATTTTCAGAGAAAAACACAAAACAGATTTGATAAAACCAGTCCTGCAGAAATTCACTTGAATCTCCCTATCTTGATTAAAAATTAAAATTATGAAAAAAATTGGCATGCTTTGTTTGTTCAAATAAAAATGACATTTTGTTTCCTACAACCTCAATCTTAGTTTTAAGCCAGAAGTTCTAAAAAATCAAATACACAAATGATATTTTATCCCAGGCCAAATGAAGGATTTAAACTGATCCAAGACCTTTTTTATTTACTTCTCAATTTGTCAGATCTTCATGGGTCAACTCAAATTATTTTATTAATTTTGTTGCATTGACAGCAAACAAACAGAAGTGAACCAGAAATTCACATAACTTTCAGCTTTAGTTGAAAATGAACTTAAAATATAGAGAATTTGGTCAAGAGCGTGAATGACCTCCAGTTCCAGATAATATTCCTTCTTGGCTGCCTTCCCCAGAAGATTTGGTTTTGCCTTCACAGCCTTGGTTTTACTCCCCTTGTGTTTATTATTTGATAAAGTGCTAGCAAATGTGCTTGTAGATCAGCAATACACCAAAGATTATTTTCTTGCTGTGTTAGTTAGATTCTTAAGCTGCTTGTGGTTTATTTTGATGCTGAAGTAGATTTTTATTCTACTGCCTGTCTGGGATATATCACTGCTACAGCTCAAGTGCCAGAAGTCATGTGCACAGATGAGGCTAAAGCATAATTATCATTATAGGTATAAGGAGTTTTATCTGATGGTCTCCTCCCAGTTACTCTTATTATTTCTGGACACAAATCTAACCAAATTAATTACTGGTGTAACACTCCAACATTACTGTATGTAACATGCACTTAACTTATCTGCAGGACTTTCATTTTAAGTGCAAAATTCAAATATTAAAGGCGTTTCCCTTGACAGGTTTCCTGATAAGGACAAGATGCCTTGGAACACAGCAGCACTTGTGTGGATGCCAGAATTGAAGCTGGGTCCAACACAACACAGCAGGGCAGGTTTGCCTCGGCTCTGGGAACAGAGCTCAGGCATTTCTGCAGCTCAGATCAGCCCATTAACGTATGCTGAAGCTCAGAAACCCTCAGCTATTACTGCTTTCCTAAACAATGATTTGCTTTGAGCTATCACACACTGTTGCATGTTTCTGAGAGAGTATTTAGGATGCAGTGATTAGGAAATATGGTCTCTGCTCCCTAGAAAGGCAAGGCTCGGGCAGATAAATGGAATTGACTGATTGCAGAAGAATAATCTTCTCAGCTCCTCTGGCCTTTCTGAGAGGGAGGAAAAGGTTTGCTCAGCTCATCTACACTTCCCTCTTTAATCTCTCTGTGTAATTGTGAATAGCTGCAATATGTCAAAAGCCACAGGTGCCAGTGCATGCAGCAGCTCAGGTATTAAGTTGAAGGAACATTACATTAGCTTTTTAGCCAATTAACATGGCTGTAGGGGAGACCATCTGGAATAAATCTGCAAAACAAACAGTTCACAGAAACCCAGCAGGCATCTCTGTGGATTGTTGTATTTGTACAGTACTTCATTAGAAAATAAACATATATCTTCTATTTCAAGCACAAAGCACAAACAGTATTAAACCAGATCTGATAGTTAATACAGCTGTCTTACTAAATGACACATTTGGAAGAGCTGTGTGAATCACTGCAAGGAAAAGGTTGCAAAAACTCTAGTGGCTGCAGTTAGGTGTTGGCACAGCCAAAACGACTGCTCCTGAGTTAATGTAGAAATGTGTTTTCCTCTTGGTTTGTGGCTACAAAAGCCTGCTTTGATAACAGTGTTAATATCAGCTAGTGATTCAGTATGTAGAGAAGGGACACACCATGCATCAGCAAACTGCAATAAAGCAGTCAACTTTAGCTTGCTTCTGGAACTTCATACTTTGCTGTGTTTATATTTTTCTCCATTAGAGACCCACAGCAGGAGACGCAAAATTCGTCATCACTAGGTTTATTCCTGCCAAAGGTTTGCTGAACACAGTAGGCTGTAGCATAGAAATGTTGGACGAGGCTAGTATTGATGCTTCAAGGATCAACCATCCACCCTCTTCCGCCTTAAGGCCTATTTTGTGTTCAGAGGATGCCATGGGATGTACAGTCAGAACAGTTAAGATGGACAAAGCTCATCTTGGAAGCCATAGCAGCAAAAAGCACCAAAGTTTCCCCCAGGAGACACTGAGCAACTCTGCTCAGCTGATGGACAGCTCTACAGGGACTGGTGCCTCAGCTATCAGAGCTCACCACACCTCTGCCCAGTGCTGGGAGCAAGGCCAGGGCTTCACAGAGTTGCTCCACATTGTGGCTCCTGTGAGACCCGTGGCACAGTACAGGGAATCAGCCAGCTGAGGAATCAGCAGTGGTAAGTGTACCAACACAATCAACAAATATGTGGCTCATGAGAAATTCATATTTTATGTCAGAACAAATGGCATTTCTGCAAACTATTTGCATAAGTATACAGGAAAATGGATTACTTGTCACAAAAATACCTTCTATTACAAACGGTATTTTCAGACTAATAATATTTTCCTCTTTTCTATACCAAAAAATATTAGCAATTAGTGTACCAATTACAATAATATAACTAGCTGCAGAACATTCAAACAAACTTCCATTTGCCAAGTGTTGTTCAGATTCATTAATAATGGGTCTAGGTATGAGTGTAGGATTAAATCTGACCGTTTTTAGCTGGTTTAATGCCACCTGATCTTTTCTTCAGAGAAAGAAAAAGCTCTAATATGGCTAGGAAGAAAAATGCAACATTTAGCATGGTTCTCCCTAATTAGCCCTGCTAAGAAACCATCTAATGGAGCAGGACACCAGGTACCTGCACCTAGCCAGCTCGGGACATTTAGTTCAGGTATTTTGGTGCAGTGGCCCATTGTGCCGTAAAGACATAGCACACAGCATAATTATGCTTATCAGCCTGCTCACGCCCTAATTAATTAGGGAGCTGTTCTGAAGACCAGAGCTTTTGGATATAGACAGTGGTGGCAGTTAAAATGTTGGCATTTGTCAACAGTTACTTCACCTCAGGTGCTACCTAACAAGCCACAGTCTGCTGAATACACAGAACTGAAATAACCATGGTAACTCTGGGTATACAGTAATGTTTTAATGTTCACTGCTGCCTATCCTCAGGCCATCACTTGCAGAACTAAATGGCCCATCAAGAAGCAGATGAATGAAGTGTCATCTGTACGATACATGAAAAATGTTAAGCACTTTTAGGGATTAAAGCCATTTTCATTTACCTCGGAAGGGAAAAAGGAGAGATAAACATAATACAAAAGCATGTATTGTGAAGAAATAATGAAACTACCACATCCTACTGCAGCAACTGCTACTAAAATGTCAGTATCTACCAAGAGCTAGCCCAAATCGGTATCTAAGATACCAAAATTAATTCCTATTTTAAGTGCCTCTTACTACATACTGACTTTATAAATGACAGCAGCAATATCCAAGGTCTTTCATGCTCAGTCACTGCCAAACTGCAGTAGAAAATCTATCAGTTATAAGCCACAGCAATTCTCAAGCAAGGAAGAGGATGCAGTACAATACCTTATGGGCACTGTCTTACCATCCAACCTGTTTTTAAATAAAAAGATGGTGGAATCCTCTACTTTATAATTTTTTCATCATTCTGATGAAAAGTCTGATTTTTAAAAAATGTTCAGTTATTGTATTATATTACTTCCTCCATGGTGAGAGAGAGGATTTGAATGTATACAAAAGTATCTGTAAAATTGTTTTGTATTTAGAATTTTCACTTACCAAAATGAAGAGACAACCAGAAGCAAGTTTGGTGTGTTCAGGAATAGTAGAAAACACGGACAAAATCAAGCAACCAAACACAAGGAGAAAACTGAAAAAGAAAGAATATTAATAATTGTTAATATTTTTCAGTACCCTGACCCAGTATCTATATTGATCCTACTTCACCAACATTAATAGAAGACTGTCTCTGTACAGTCTTCGTTAGTAGAGGGGAATACGGCCACTACTTAGTTCATTAAAAAAATAACCTGTTATTAAATCCATACGTTTCTGAGCCGCACTGCTAGAATTAACAGAAACAAGATTTTCTTGGGAAAATGACCCAATGTACACAGACATTAAGTTTGGTATCACAGTCCTGTACCTTTATGCAGTCCAGATAATCTAAGTGTCTTTAAAGAAAGGTCTCCAATGGGACAGTTGTTTCCCAGGTCTGAAAAATCATTTCTCCCACAACTGACCACAAATATCTGCTGCACAAGCCTACCAAAGAGCTAAGTTACATATCACACCTATCTGTCCACCTGAAACAACCTCCTTCTGAGCACCAGGCTTCACGTACAAACCACCAGAAGGGAGAGGTAGAGCTATGGCATCACTGTCCTCAGTGAACAGGCTCCGTTCTGGGAACGAACTTAGTATCATACAATCCACTGAAGAAGTTAAAACAACTACACAAGCTGGGCAGTTACAATCAGGAAAACATGAACACAATTTTAAGTTTGCATGAGCCTGTATGTTTCATGATACTGATGAATACATACAGGCAAAACAGAGCTAAATCTTTTTGTGAGGAAGATCCAAACAAATGGTATCACTGCAGAAATTCTTGCATATCCCATGTCCAATCCTTAGAGCATACAGCACAGGTATTTGCAGACATGTGCCAGCAGAACTGGTATTGCTCTGACACATACTGTTGGTGGTAAGGATTATCCTTTCCTCTTGTACTGCTTCACCAACAATACCACTGTGCTAGTGAAACCATCTATGGACTGGATGAGAAAAGAGGCTCATTTTACCCACAATATCATGAACTGACTAATCAGGAGCCACTAATAATTGATTCTACCACCGTCTCACTTAATTCCTTCTTAAAACACTTGTCAGTCATGCTGGACAATGAGTCAACCAACAAACAGCAGGCCTTTGACTTTTGTCTGAATTGCTGGGACTCATTAGCAGATGTTCTAACCCACATGAATAGATATTGTAATTAATGCAGATACATATCCCTCCCTGCCCTTATCTTGACCCATGAGCCTTTCGTTATACTTCCTCTCCTCCATCCAGCTGAGGAAAGGGAATGATAGGGAGGCTTTGGTGGGCACCCAGTGTCCTGCCAGGGTCAATGCACCACACTGTGAAACCTCTGCCCCTGACGACTGCAGAACTTGGCTGAAAAAGGCCATGGTCTGGCTTTGAAGTGAGCTCTGCTTTGAGCAGGAGGTTGGACTGGAAGACTCAAAGAGGCTTTTTTCAACCTAAATACTTCTGTGTTTCTAACTACTGGATATAACATTACTATATTCTTGCATCTGCATCCACTTGTGCTTCAGGAGCTATGGTTACTTTCTCCCACAGAACATATGGACTTTCCATAGTGGTGTAATATAGTAGTGCTACAATATATCCAATACATTACATAAAAATATGAGTCTAGACTTCATAATTTCTAGTAGAAAATCTCTATCTGCAATGCAATTAGACCTTGGAGGCACATTTTTTAGCATATCACTTAACTGCTGGGGAGAAGTTCTACTCTGAAAATTGAATATGGTAGGACCTTGCATATAAATTCTATTAAGGACTGTAAATAAAACAGTATCCAGGAGGGTAAAGTGCATATTTGGCATACACCATTGGCAAGTCTTATCTTCTAGACTAGAGAAAGGTGAAGATCAACACATGCTC
The DNA here is from genome assembly GCA_013397865.1 of Struthidea cinerea. Lineage (NCBI taxonomy): Eukaryota > Metazoa > Chordata > Aves > Passeriformes > Corcoracidae > Struthidea > Struthidea cinerea. Next base: position 2,739,317 of record VZTI01001557.1, on the reverse strand, counting down.
CAAGATTAATTAAAAAACTCATTCAAGACTCATGCAATCCCAAGCACAAGTACAGGCTGGGCGGAGAATGGATCAAAAGCAGCCCCAGGGAGAAAGACTTGAGGGTGTTTCTGGACGAAAGTTCAACATGACTTGGCAATGCATGCTCACAGCCCAGAAAATCAACCACATCCTGGGCTGCATCAAAAGAAGTATGGCCAGAGGTCGAAGGAGATGATTCCCCCTCTTTGCTCCTGTGAGACCGCACCTGGAGTGCTGCATCCAGCTCTGGGGCCCTCAGCACAAAAAGACCTTGGCCTGTTGGGACATCTCCCAGAGGAGAGCCACTAAACTGATCTCAGTGCTGGACCAGTTCTCCTGTGAAGACAGGCTGAGAGAATCAAGGTTGTTCAGCCCCACTCCCCTCAGAAGAGAAGGCTCCAGGAAGACCTTAGAGCAGCCTTCCATTACCTAAAAGGGGCCTACAAGAAAGCTGGGGAGGGACTTCTCACAAGGGCATGTCGTGATAGGACAAGGGGGAAGGCCTTAAGCTGAAGGATGTAAGATTTAGGTTCGATATTAGGAAGAAATTCTTTACTGTGAGGGTGCTGAGGCACTGGAACAGGTTACCCAGAGAACTTGAGGATGCCCCATTCCTGAAGGTGCCCCATTCCTGAAGGCATTCAAGGCCAGGTTGGATGGGGCTCTGAGCAACCTGGTCTAATGGAAGGTTCTGTGCCCATGGCAGCGGGGTTGGAACTGGATGATCTTTAAAGTCCGTTCCAACCCCAAACCATTCTGTGATTCTATTTTTCTATGATTCTATTTTTCTATGATTCTGTGATTCTATGATTCTGTGATAAGTGACAAAAATCCATCTCGTGAGCAATTTTTCTTCCCTTCACCTCACTTTGTAAAAATGGAAAATCTCATAGAACATTACTGGTAGTTTCAGCTGCTACAGCCTTCAGATGCAACCCCCCTATAATTACATCCTACTGACATAGGCATAAATGTGGTTTCTTCTCATTAAGGCTTGCATGGAGGGCAAAATAAAATTCTGAGTGACTAAGAATTTACAGTAAAAGAACGTAATTTCCTTTTGCTGAATTTCTTTAGACCTGAATCAATTAAAATGACATTTGCTTACTTCCTTTGTGTTTAGGTATTAAAAATTGCTCATTTGGTTTTATTCCTGTAATACCAATTAAACTGGAGGCCCAGTTGTACTGGGTCTTGTCCAAACACACAATACAAGTTTTCACTTGGAAGAGATTTCTTATAGCACAATTATAGAAAACAGACACAGCAGGAAAAAAGAAAGTTTCTTGTTCCCCTATCACAGTTGGGGACCATGGCACAGTAAAGGTAAGGGACTTGCCTAAGGCTACACAGAAAGTCTTTACATGTGGAATAAACCTGAACCTTTAAGTCACAGCCCAATCCTACAGGCACAAAACTGTTGTCCACTACTTGCTTTGCCATAGTCTGTCAGGACTGTGCTTTAGAATATCACTGTGGGCAAAGTGTTTATTCGCAATAGATGGGAAAAGTGAGTCAGGAGAGGGAATGAGTACAGTTAAGCAGTGTATTAATCAAAATAAAAGCAAATATTCAGGAAAGCCAGGTGCAGTGTAGATTAGCACCTGGTTGACATAGTTCTGCAGTTTATCCATGAAAAGCAGAAACAATCCTCACAGCAATACATAAGAATAGTGTTGGAAAGAAAATTTTCCAAACATCTAAAACCTTTGTTCTCAGTTTTTCCAGAAACTCTAAAAGGAATGGAGCAACATTATTAATTATTATTATTATTATTATTATTATTATTAAAGAACAAAAGAAAAATGTTTGCATTTATCCACCCACACATTAAAATATTGCCCCTCTGTCCCTCATTCCTCCCTCCAACACTGAACACTTTTTTTAGTGTCACTCAGCACATTATGTCTAAAATTAAAGTGTAAGCACTTTTGGGGAGAGGAGAAACCCAATCCTACTAGCATGGCAAAACTAAAAGCATACATTTGGGTGCTGTAAAACACAACGCTAGCAACAAAATTGGAATATTTTCAGTAGTTTATATATCACTGAAGTGCTTTCCTTCAAAGTAAACTAATAGTCAGGATTCACTATCTTTTTTAGTGCAATCTGTTTACTCAGGCCATGCAACAAAAGCACCTCTCCTTTTTCCCATCTGAAACTGAAGGCATGAAGGGTGCAGCAACACCTTTCACCTGGCTGGATGTCAAATGAGGATCTGCCCAGCAAAAATAAATCCCTGAGGTTCAAGCATCACAGTGGTCGAAGTTTATCAGAAATTGTTCTTTCCTATTGTGAACTATTTCTCCAGTGACAGATGAATTGTAGAGGATTGCATTAAGCCCTGGATAGTAATTTGATAACCCTCAATAGAAGAAAAAGTTTTTTCCCATGCCATCATTTGAACTGTGTGCTATGATACATGCTGTACAAGACCATGCTGCTGTAGGTAGAGAGTAGTACAAAGCAAAACACAGAGCAATTATATTTGGCCTCTAGTGGTTCAATCTGGATCATATAATTGTTCAGGCTGAAAAAACCAGATGGTTTTTCCTCATGCATTCAGTATCAGACAGTAAAACATACGCCTTAGGCAGCAACTTCCCATAAAATTATACAAGTACTGCCATAGCCTTGTATTTTATCAAAAGCAGCAACTTCCATTTTGTTTCAGCAATAATCAGTTTTGTTTCAGATCCTTTCATCTTATTCCCCTGCTCCTGAAAGCATACACTAATTGGAGAAATGCCAGTTTATGAAAGATAATATAACTCAGAAGCTTTGATATTTAATCAATCTGCCTCTCATAAACTTTTCTTATTGGTTAATTAGGACCTACCAATTCTCCATTTATATAATTTTCAGCAGAATTTTACTACAGTTTGATTTAAGGGCTGTTCATATGGAAGAGGATGTTCACCTTAAACCAATTGTTAAAACATTACTTAAGGAGCATCATAAGGACGAAAAATACACCCTGGGAAGATCTTTAAGAGCTATTTTGCTACATAATTTACTGCTAGAATTAAAATAATCAAAAGTTAAACATCTGCAAACTTTTGTGGCCTCTTCTGTAAATAGTAAAAATGTATCACTGTTAAAGTGTCATAATTAAGCGATTAGACCACCAGAGATATTTTCCAGTATTATTTGAGGTCTGATTTAATCCCCATAGAGGTAAGGGCATTCAGGATTATGACCAAAACTGCAAACTCCTGGCAGTGCCATTATCCTGGATTTTGTATGGAAGGTAGAATATGTTTGAAAGCTTTTGCTAACTTTAGCTACAACCAAAAACTACCTCTTACTTTTCCCACTGGTACACTAATGCAGTTGCTTGCAAATTTAGAGGAAGTTGTTTGCATTCACGAGGTCTGAGTCTACAAAGAACTATTAGAGCCCCTCCATAAGTAATTCTTTCCACAGCCAGGGGCAGTGACCATGCTTTCTTGACAGTGATCAGGATCTTGCTGAGTTGAGTACCCAAGTGCCGCCTTTACAAGATTTTTTAATCCTTGAATGCATAAAATCTGTGTGTGGCATTAGATAAATAAATGTGCTGAAGATTATACTGGATGGATAGCACCAACAGATACATTAAAGTTTTAGATAAGTGGATAAAATACCCAGAGAAAACCCTATTAAAAAAGGAAGGAAAGACAGTCTTTCATAGCACTGTTACACTTTCATGGGGATTATTAATTTTTGTGAACAGTTCTCACAAAAAGCAAAAAGAAGGATCTGCCTTGGCTAGATGTTATCAGCACTCTCACCCCTCTTGATGGGTGAAAGGAAGAATTCACAGCTTCAGTATCCCATGCAGCTGCTGGGGACAGAAGAAAAAACATCATCTCCTGGACCAGGAGTTACTCTTACATGTACACACAATTTGCAAGGCACCGAGTTCCCACAGAGGAGGAATTGCACATATTGTTCGACTTAGAGCTGGTGTACCACATTCCATCCCAGAGCAGACGTGAATGCTCAAGGCAGGAGGGCAGCACAAACATGACAGCACCCTCAGCCTCCGAGCACTTCCTGGTGCCTCTGAGCAGACAGTTATTGGAGGTGGGTGGAAATGCTCTCTCTGATAGGATATGGAAAGAGAAACACTGAATAATTTTCCTAGCTTCGTGAAGAACTGAAAGTGAAAACGTCATCTAGTGCAGGCGTGAGGCAGATAGTTACACAGGTCCTGCAGTATCTCCCTTAAAAAGTAATCTTTTCAACATTCCTATAAAACAGATAATGCACTGCTGACATGGTGGAAAAGAATACAGTTTAACAGTTTTGATAGTACAAGCCATGTGGATTAAATTTTCCATCATTTATAGTTTCAGTGTGACTTGTTTATGCAAGAAAATGAGATATGACAAAGGTTATTACAATTTGTTAAAAATGTTTGACAAAAGCTGCATGGAGAATAAGCGCTCTTCCATAGAAAAAGCTCATAAATTTCTCCTGTAGACTTTCTTTAAAATGACTTACACTTCAACCTTTCCTTCAAGTGGAAGAGTGTAGCATGTTCAGGGCGGGAATGCACTGCCTTCTACCCAGAAATAGTACAACCCTGGCCGTGGAGAGGTAGAGTATGAGGACCTCACAGTCTTAAAATGGGAAAATAAACTGGATAGGAAACTTAATAAATAATTTTTGAGACAAAAAAGTATTGCAGCAAACCTGTCTTATTATATATTCTTTCTTTGGATTAATTGCTACCTTCTTCAGAAATATAGATATTTGACTCAATTTAATGTCTGACAATTTTTAAGAACTGAGCTTGCTGCTGAAGCAACTTATTTAGAAAGGTGAGTTTTGTCAGGCTGTGATGGATAAATTTTATTTTAAATTTTTTTTTCATTCCACTGTGGGATGTTTATTCATTCTAAAAATCAGAACAGTCTATCAAGCATGAAACAGTTTACACTTGCAGTGTGAAAAAAAGTGTTGTCAACCCAAATTGTTCTTTTCTGACATATTTTTAAGGAATCATATTTTTAGCAGTCTGCTAAGTGATTGCATTTGGCTTCTATTGACAAAGCAATGAAGAGGCTATAACAGGAGATGATATCAAAACAAAGCAAATCAAATAGCTCAGGTACCTAAGGGGCACAAATAAAAGTGTCATTAAATGCACATTTGATAATCCGTTCCATCATAGACAAAAAATAAAACATCAAGATAAGTTTCTCCAGGATTCTAAAAAAGGAGGCATCGTTCTTCCTTGAGCAAGCACATTAGCTTAAAAGAAAACAAAACAAATCAGGAAATGCTTTTTCTTAATGCTCAGAGTTACTTGTGACCTAGATATTTTCTATTTTCATTGGTGTCAACAGGAGATAACAGAAAAATAAGAATAAAGCATGTGCTCCTCCAGATTTTAACTATTTCAGTGATTGGGACAAGTAATACTGATTTGCCTCAAATCTGTAGAAGATGACAAAACGCTCCTTTTATCACTCACAAAGCATAGGTCTTTTTGTAAACAAAAATTTTCAAATGTGAATGCTTAATTTAATAAATAAAATTTATATTTAGACAACTCTGTAGGATTTTTCTTTTGCATCAAATAGCTCCAACTCCCAGTGACAAGTCTGGTATCTTACATAGCAACCTTTGCCTGACCACAGATACTTCACAAGAAAATTAATTTAAAATATGAATAGAAACTATGTTGTCTTTACCACTGAGCACAGGTTGCAAAATTTATATAATTTTTTTAGAACATATACAATATTAAGATAAAACTTCATTATAATGAAATAGAGAAAATTTAAAGAATTACAGTATGAAGCTAGAGAAGTGAAAACCACTATATAACCTTTTCCTTAAAATAATTTTTCTATTGCAGTCTATTTATTCTAACCTTTTTCACAGTCTAGGGCAAAGGGAAGGACTCAACTTTTTTCTGTAAAAGTGTTTGCTAACATACTTGCATGTCTTGCTTAGGAGATAAATAATCCTTAATATAAGAAATGTATAGATGTGCAAGGAAGAAATGTGTTCCATAATCACCAGCATAATCCACTACAAAATCAGCTTTTCGGGTCTTCAGGTTTTAAGATAAAAATATTGCCACTACCTCATGTTTGGTTGGTTTTTTTTTTTTTTTTTTTT
>VZTI01001557.1:2679296-2733162 GCA_013397865.1 Struthidea cinerea | reverse complement strand
TTTAAGTAACAGAGCAAACTTAAAAGAACAGAAAAATTGTAGGACTGCTGTGTATTTTTTATGCCACAAGAGTTGCCTGTTTGCTTGGTGCTCAGAGTGCAGCTCTTGCTCTGGCAAAGCCAAGGTGTGATTTACTGTAGCAGGGCCAGACAGCAGTTACCTTCATTGCCTGATCGACCATCAGTGGCCAACACTGGCTTTGGCAGCTAAAACTAAGGAGGAAACACACCTTGTTGGGAGAAAAGAAGCCTATCTACCTTATCCTCTGGAGTTAATCCCACTTATTGTGATTCAAGTGAGTAATGTGACAGGGAACAACACTCCCAATGGCTGCTGATGGTCTACACCATTAAATGCTGAGGACTGCCACTAGAAACATTTTGGCCTGGGTAAAACACCACTTTCCTGGACAATTCCTGGGTATGGTCTGGGAGTTACCATGCATCTGGATGAAATTTTTCTCTGGACTTGCCAGTACATCTTTTACTACGGATAGCTACTTCTGGATGCCAAGTTATTGTGTTGAAACACTATCAAATGAGCCCATTTAGCATATGAGCTGTAAATTACAAAAAGTGGGGATATTTCACATTTGAGTACCTGAGGATATATCACAGCACAGGCCTGCCAGAGTTCTAGAAGCATTTGGACAATGCTCTCAGACACATGGTGCAATTCTTGGGGCTGTCCTACACAGGGCCAGGAGTTGGACTTCGATGATTCCTGTGGGTACCTCCCAACTCAGAATATTCTCCGATTCTGTGATTTCAGTACTGTTTTACACCTCAATCAAAGGTAAATATGGGGTAAAAAATCTATTGAAAATTTAATCTTTCAAATTCAGGTGCCTGATTGACATATTTTAATAAAAGCTTGGGATTAAGACTATTAGCCCAACTTGATTATGATAGGTTGATACTGTGGGAAACACTCGAGTCAGCAGTGCATTTTCACGTAAAATACTTCATCCTATTGAAGAGCTCTGGAACAAAAATCAGTTTCCTCATTTCTCTTATTTTTTCTCCAGTAGTATATTACATACTGCATTTTGCTTTGGTTTTACATTTGTTTTTCATTGATATATAGTCAACGACATTGACAATTAAAGGTGTTTTCAGGGGAAAGGACACTCAAATGCAGTCATACAAAGGTATTGTACTGTAGTACATGAGCAAAAGGAACTTCTTTTAATCATATCTCTCAAGAAGGCATCTTAGCAACCCTTGGCTACTTCTACAATTTTTTTATCCTTCCAGACCTGTGAACAAAGAAGTACCCGCAAGTTCTCCAATAACAGCTTTCCAGGCTGCAAAATAACATGGTTGTTCTGGCAATAATGCTCAATTCCATGATATAGACGAAGAATCTATGGGATCCCTGGCTTTGTATGGGTATTCCAATTTATTTGCTGTCATTAAATGTGGTTATCTCACATGTTAACCAGAATAGCAGATAAGACAATAAAGCACACTTTAAAAAAAATTATTTCTTTTTAAATAAAAAAAATTCTTTTAAGTGGAAACATCAGAGCTTTGACATATATTGTACCACATCATTATATCAGCCTGTGGTGGCTGTGGGAGGAATGGTACAAAATGATAAAAAAAATCATAGATACCAATTAATCTGATCACTTTATGATGCTTTAATTCAGCAAGTTGATTAAGACAGGAATGATTTATCGTATTTATTACACTGAAATACAGAAGAGTGTTTTTGAGCACTCCATTGTGGAGTGTTAAAAAGGGGAATGAGGAGGCAAGAGCAAGTCTATCCTGAAAGAAACCATATATCCATGATGGCATTAAAAAAAAGTGCTAAGCATAACAGAGTATTTACAAGTCCAGGCTACCTTATAGCCCCAATGCCCCTCACAGCTACAACAGAAATCTAAGCAGCCACAAATGCCAGGGCTCATTAAACTTGGCAGAGCAATGCCATAATATTATCAAGAATTAGCATTTAAAAAAAAAAATCTTTAATGTACCAAGGTCTAGGTCTTCCTTCTCTAACTTTATTTACTCCTAGTAACTAATAGCTGGGTTTTGGTTTTTGTTGAAACCTTACAATTGACTTCAGTGGAAGTATGGCTTGTGTTGGGAATTATGAGCTGACTCATAAATATCACCAGAGCAAAGAAAATCCCGTTAATTTCCTATTGCTTTCTCCCAGTAGTAAACAAGGATATAAATGGAACACAGAATATTTTTCTAACATAATGCACTGTTAGTATTAAACTTACTTCTAAGAATCAGTCATGGCACTTTAGCTTGAGGGTGTTCAGTTTTATACCACACCATTAGTCTTGTCTTCCTTAATCTAAATAAGTCCTGCACTTTCTGGAATCTGAAGTGCCCTTTCTTGTTGTTAGGCAGCAGTACTAACAGACCAGAACCTGATGGCAGAAGCATGTGAGATTGCAAAAGAAGAATCCCACCTTGAAAGGTTCAAATGACAAAGAAAATTTCCTGAGTTTAACTTACTTACAGCAATACTTATCTCCTCTCTATGCTCATCCATATAACATTGACTGGAAAGCAGAACAAAGTCTCAAAACTGAGGGGGCAGTGGGGTGTTCACCTATTTCCTCATATGCTTGAGTTTCTTTGTGTTTAAAAGCAAAGAGCAGATACACACTTTGTCAAGCACTAGATCTTGCTGGAAAGGGTACAACAAAAAGCTTATGGCTTTGCATCACACGCTACTTTGAGAACAGAAAACTTCTTGCAGAGCTGTTTAGGTCTTGAGACCTAAAGCAAGATGTAACATTTACTTTTCACAATGAGCCTTTATTCTGTCTGAGTCTCTATAGTCAAAGCCCAATGATGTGACTTATTTTTCTCTATTTTTCAGGACCTTTTATCTCATAATCACCCCAACTGGAAAGAGTGTTACGTAATTTCTTCCATACACCAAACAAGATATTCTGAAGTCCCTACAAGGCAGGGCTGCAGAGCACACTGGCAGTGACTGCGGGCATCAGTGTGGAAGGGCAGCACCTCGTGTGCCCACAGCAGGGCCCGTCTCTCCTGGGGTGTCTGTCAGGATGACAGCTGCTGCTCACACGTCCAGCTTCCATGTGCCAAAGCCGGGCCTATGCATTGCTCTGGCAACAATAATGTTTCTGTTTCAATAATGAGTTATTTTATTAAATGTGGAGTTGCAAAGGTTCTGGAACAACCATTGCGCTTGTGCAGAATGTTAAATACACAAAGTGATCACTTATTTTCCATATGGGGAAAAACTTGCCCTTTGATCCTAAACACATTAAAGCTGCTGCTTTCCTGTTTGATACAGCACATGAGGCTGCTTTTACTTTCCAACATTTTATCTTACAGTGGCTTTCACTCTTTGCCAAAATTGTTCAGCTTAGAAATTTGTGTGAAATAAGCTTGCATTTATAAGACATATTGCAGGCACAGAGAATGTCTTATATAAATTTTACTTTAGCAGATCAGTTTCCTTTCACACAGGATGATCCTGTAAAGCACTTATCTAAGTGTTTAAGGCCAGGCTGGATCGGGCTTTCAGTAATCTGATCTAGTTGCAGGTGCCCCAGCCTACAGCAGGTGCACTGGACTTGATGGTCTTTAAAGGTCAGTTCCAACCCAAACCATTCTATGATTCTGTGATTCCATGTGCACAGTTTGTCAGACGACTGTGAGTACATACTGCTGAACATTGCATACTTCCAAGGCTGGAGAAGAAGCCCTGGAGATCCCATTATTAACTACACAGCTGAAGTCAGTTTCTTGGAGCTTCAATATACAGAGTAGCAGCCTTCAGTAGTTGCATGGACCATACTAGTAAACAGGATTGTAACTTCACAGAACCGGGCGACAGGCAGACATGCATCTCTGCTAGAAGGAGAAAAATACCTCTGCCACTACAAGTAGGTCCAGTTAATTGGTATGTTTCAGCTAAGAATGACTCCTGGTCCTTTGACAGCCAAAGGAGCATCTCTCTGTGACTCCCAACACAGCATAATACTCTCTTCAGTGTACTCAGTCCAGGCAGCTCCATCACAAGACACAGTAGTGTTGTATATTAACAATGTGAAGCTGAGATACATGTAATTTTGCCTCCTACAATTCATAAAGGTTCACATTAAAAATCAGTACAGGATAGGCACTGAAGAACTTTTGCAAATTATGAGCCTCTGAGAGTCTAGATTCTTAACTGTCTTTAAAATATTAACTCAAGTGCACAGGAGAAGTTTGTTAGAGTTGAGAATTGGTCCTTCCTAGGCTAGGAGTGATTCAAACTATGTATGGCGCCCAGACAGAGCACTTCCAGCACAGTCAGGAATCGTTCTTAATTGAGATGCACCAGCTGACTGCTCCTCCTCGTAGTGAGAACACTGTTTTTCTCCTTCCAACAGAGATACGTCTGCCTGTCTCCTAATTTCTCAGGAAGCCTGACAAGTGAAAGAGTGGATTCGGGGTGAGCCAAAAATGTTGTATATATTTATGTGTAAAAAACAAGTTCTGCTCTTTTCACAGATTTTGTGACCCATTATGAACATTTACTTACGTAACTTTAAAGAAAGAATGTTGAGCTGGAATGCACATCTTGATTTAACTGAAAAATCATGTAACAGTATCCATCCTTTCACATGAGAGCACACAGATAAAAAAGTAATGCAATCCACCAATATATCAAAGCAACAAAAACCTTTGTCAACTTAAGGTCATTTAGTCAAACGTTCCTATAAAAATGTATGAAATAAATAGCTTTTTAGTATGCCCAGAGTGTCACTGAACTCAGACAATCACAGGCAAATAAATAACCAAGAACCTGTCTGTTAAAATCAGCGTATTAATCTCTAACGAAACTAAAGTTACACTGGCTCCTTTTACAAAGTTCATAAAAATCACAATCCTATGTTGGTTGGAAGGGACCTCCAGCAGTTATCTTGTCTGGCCCCTGCAGAGAGCAAGTTTGATTACCTCAGCTTGCTCAAGGTCATGTCCAGTCGAGTGGTGAGTGTCTGCAGGGAAGGACACTGTGGCCTCTCTGGACAGCCTGGTACAACACCTGACTGCCTGCACAGTTACATTTTTTTTCTTAACATGTAGTTGCAATTCTTACATAAGAAACACTGAGCATCACATTACTCCTTAAAGTCTAATCATCAAACAGTTTTATTATTTTTTTTTCCCAGCTCACCAGACTGCATCACTCAATCTACTATGTTAAGAACAAGTGGGCTTCATGAAGTGGGATGATGGGATAGTCTTCATTCTCATCATCCTGGTGCTATTCTCTCACAGCTATTACTCCTTACCCCAATAACCTCACTGAGTTTGTTTCTTTCAGTTGTAAACCTAACATTAATCACAGAATCACAGACTCACAGATTCATAGAATGGTTTGGGTTGAAAGGCACCTTAAAGATGATCTAGTCTCAATATCAAGGCCCCTCAACTCAAAATAATTTCACAGCCGCATTTCTATTCTTAGCACTTTCTTTCCTGTTATTTTGCTGGTTATTTTTCCTGCAACCCAGGCAGGAACAAAGCTAAACTGCTGTTTTTACTATAAGGGTAGACATGGGTTTACTTTGCTATAACTCGACTTATTTGTTCATATCCCTTTTGTCTTGTCAGAGAGTTTTATTTTATCTTACTGAAAATGCAAGAAATATCACTAAACCTGTGCCAATGAAGTAAAAAGGGTGCATGTTAATGATATATTTATTAGATAAATTATTATTTCTTTACCAGAAGGATTTTCCAGTGATTAGCTCATATCTTCAGACGCAGAAGCCCTGAGTAGCTGTTTAGAGGGCTGACACACAGCTGGTTTGAGCTGCCGTAGTCAGGAGTACTCCTGTGCCTGTGGAGCACTTCTGAGGCTCAATGCAGTGGTTAAATGCCCAGGCACAGGTTCGATGTCCAGAAGTACAGCACTTCCATTTGGAAATGTATTTATCATCTCTTTAGCAGGTATGTGATGTCTTTCCACAATGTGTTTCCTCTTACTGTGGCCACAGCCCAGTAGGTCACATCCATACCTGCCCATCTCATCAGCTTTTTTGGGTTTAGGGGAAGAATGAGGACTTGTAATGAGATACCTACAGGATCTGTTTGAAGACGAAAAGGCTGCTTCAGCCAGTGTGCCATAGTGCAGCACATCCAGGGTGTCTGGAAGGCTTTTGCACAAATGTCGACCATCAGAGAAAATTACTTCCACACAATCAATATTCTCATAGTTCTTGGATCTTATGACTGGGTGTGACCAGGAGTTCACTTAGCCAGGCTTGTGAAGAGTATTTGTGACTGCAGCACTTCAGGAGACTGAACTTTTCCATGTCTTTGGGACATGGGAAGACCACAGCCCATCCACAAGGCCCTGCACCTGCAGGCACCATATGAGAAGGGCTATGGTTGCAACAGGCAGACCATGGCCTCACTGCAGAGAAAAGCCAAAATACCTACTGAGTCCCTGACAATTTGATCTGCAGGACGACTTTTTCCTAACTCTGGATTTGATCTCTAGGACTTAACAAGAAGTAAAATCCAGCTTTTTGCTTCAGAGGAAAGGGGAGAGGGGAACCAAAAGTATTTGGTTGATTTTTCTTTACAGACAAAAAGAAAAAACTCCAAACCCTCTCACTCAGTTGCTTTTGCCAGTTGCCTCAGGAAGTCTGTGGCTGGCTGAATGTGGATCAGGTGACAGCTAAACGAAGCACTTGAAAGTTTCTTTAAATAATTTGATTTTTCCAGAATTTAAAAAAGAAAAGTAAACTTGGTAATTCAAGTCCATATGAGTTTGCTTTTTCATGGAATAAAGTTTGCTATGAAGTTCTTTGCCATTTCACTGTCGGGACAACCACAGACCAAAGCCTGTCCAGCCCTTGCAGCAGTGGCTGGTAGCGGATATGAAAGGAAGACTGTGGAGGTGCCAAGCTGGTTCTTTACCAGCAGGCTGTGGCTCAGGGGCTTCCTGAACCTCAGACTGTGGATCTGAACAGATTCTGCTGCTATCAGGTTGTCTATCACAGTTCTTGAAACAGCGTACTTTTAGCATGCATGCAAACTGTGAATGATTTACAAAATCTAAGAAACAGCTTTATGAAGATGTGTATTTTCATTTGTTTGCCTGAACCCGCTCCTTAGAACCTGCCCTGTTCCCACTTCTGTGTGGCATTCTGAGTGGCTGTCAATCACCATTCCTGTTAATTTGCTCTGTTTGCATCTTGACTTTTTAAATCCTTATTATGCATTGCTACAGAATAAATCTTTTTTCAGGAACTAGGGAAGTTACAAACAGAAGTGAGCTCTGATTTCCAAATTCTAATCCAATGACCACTGAACCCAGCCCATGTCAGGCCAAGCAGGTTTGCAGCATTAATGAATGCTGGTGTCTATTTTCCATGACTCACTGTGAGGTGATATGTCTGGAATAATCTCCATCTGCTGGCTTCTCTAGCTTCATGACCAGATCTGTTCAGTGGAGACAGCTACACTTATGAGGCTGAGCTCCTCAAATGCTTTAACTGTACGTATAGTACCTAATATTTCTGCTTTGCACCACAGGACAACAGCATATTGTTGTTACATAAAGAGACACGGCTATTTAAAAATATATTTACAACCTGCCTGATAAAGAGAAGCTGGTTGGGACCATACAACTTAATTTTAAAACTGCCCCTTTTTTGTGTTATTGCAGTTTCTAGGTAAGTCTCATATCAGTTATATGGAGGAAAAATGGGGCTAAAATGCAATATTTGGAATGGCATTACAAAATATCCAAGGGGGGAAAAAATCTTTAATTGGAAAATATATTGTGAAATCTGCCCATGATTTGTAAAATAACGATACAGTGTGAGTCACAAAACCACAGAATGGGTCAGGTTGGAAGAGACCACAGTGGGTCATGTGGTCCCACCTCCCTGCTCAAGCAGGGTCATCCCAGAGCACACGGCACAGGATTCTGTCCAGATGGTTCATAAATCTCTCCAGTGAGGGAGACTCCACAACTTCCCTGGGCAATCTGTGCCAGTGCTCAGTCACCTGCACAGCAAAGAAGTTCTTCCTCATATTCAGGTGAAACTTCCAGTGCATCAGTTTTTGCCCATCTCCTCTTTTCCTATTGCTTGGCACCACCAAGAAGAGCCTGGAAACCTCCTCTTGACACCCTCCCTTCAGATACTTATAGACAGTGATGAGGTCCTCTCTCAGGCATCTCTTCTCAAGGCCAAACAGGTCCAGCTCCCTCAGCCTTTCCTCATAAGAGAGATGCTCCAGCCCATTCATAGTCCTCTGCTTCAGGAGCTCCCTATCTCCTGTGTCCTCAGTAGCCCCAAACTGGACATGGAAATCCAGATTTGGGTCACTAGAGCTGAGTAGAGGGGCAGGACTACCTCACTCGACCTGCTGGAATTGCTCTTCCTAATGCACCCCAGGATACAACAGTTCTTCAACAAACAAATATAAAAAGCCTTCAGCTCATTAATCTCTGGAAAAATCAAACTGCTGCTCACAGCTTCAGTGACTCCTGGTCCTCCTAGAGCCAGCAGAAACTTGTCTTGCATATGGAAGACTAAAGCTGGGTCTTGGGTAATTACTGCACAAATGCAAACAGCTTGCTTTTAAAAAATTCTTCTGTGCATGTTGAATGTATGTGATAGATTTAAACAACATCATAAATGTAAACTGTACTTGGGAAAACTGTGCAGCTGGTAGAGTCCATAAAGATAAAAGAAATGTTTCCATAACACTTAATTTTAAGTTGACATTTATATAACAAAACTATGGTAAAGCTATGTTTAGCCGAAGTTGTTTGCATATTTTGCATCCGTATCACCACAGGCTCTCTCCCTCATTTATAGAGTCACCACATTTTGGTAACCACATTTATATAGCAGAGGCAACAGCTACCGCAAAAGGAAAACTGAAAACCAGAGAATTTGTATTATTTGGATAAACAAGCCATCAATTCTCTTGTTGCAACTAATCAACAACTGGATGTGTTCACTTTTGACTGAAGCAATTGCCCTGTTTTGACTAACAGAGACACACAGCAGAGTTCGTACCAAGTTCTTGAACATTTAACTGTGAAAAGACCCCAATTAATATGACTTTAGTTTGTCAGACAGAAACACACTATTCTGAGTTATTTTCCTTAGCAACCACAAGACCACAGAAATGTATTTTTTTCAGTCCCATTGGCTTACTAAGGAAAAGACTTAACATAAGCAGATCCCTTCCTGACTACCACTGCAATACAGAGAAGTTTTCCTTGATACACTACCCTTTTTCAAAGACTCAGAAACATGACCAATTTTCACATTTGTGGGGTGACATCCCATCCGTGCCAGAATGAACAAGAGTTTTGCTGTCAACATTAGTAAGGCTAAGATTTCCTGAAAGAAATAGCTGCTTTTTTCATAACAAATCTGGTTGAGAAACATGTATCGACTGTGGTAAGCTATAGCAAAAAAGGGTCTTTACTGCACTTAAAGTGTGAGGACACAGTGAGACCACAGCATGTGTCAGCCTGCCATGGTCAGCTTTAAAGGAGCTCACGTGAGTTCTGACAAAGTGCAGCCAAAGCAGCACAGAGGTTAGCTCAGGCTAGCTGTCCCATTATTCACCCAGCTTTCCAGACAGGCTGTGTAATTCATGCTTGTGCTCCAGCCTGGCACAATTACACTACTCTCATTCCCAGGTTGACTGCGTAAAAACTAGCTCATGAGCGTCCACAAAATCTCCTGCTGACTTCATCTGAGATTTTGAAGGTGTAAGAATGCAATTTACCACACAATATTTAAAATAAATTTCTCAAAGGATCTCTTACAGAAGAGTAGCAAGTTTATCTTTGTCACCGCACAAACATTCTTTGTAGACCTAAGGAAAATCAAGTTTTAAATAAATAACAGAATATCTTTAATAAATGCTGTGAAAAAGTAAGAAAATTTCAATGAAATGGGAAATTCAGGAAAAGCTGTGCATCATAATCAGCAGATTCCAGGGCTTATACTTAAATTGTCAGTTAGGGTACATGACATCAGTGGACTATCAAAATACAGAGCCATTTCTGACTACTCTTGGTCCTTGCAAATATGTTAATAGAAATGAATCCAAAAGAAATAAAAGATTATACATCACACACCTTGATATTCAATGAATAAATGTCTCAGGAAAATGCTGAGGACACTGTTTCAGTCAGCACTTCCACATTTCTGCCTCCCTGCTGCAGTGCTGAGAATAACATCACAGGCAGTAATAAATACAGAACAGCACTAATCAGCTTTGTTTGTGAAGGGAAACTACTTTCTTAGTAAAGCTTCCAGCTCTTTTTAGAAACCTCTAATATTTGAAATAATAAGTATTTTTGCACACAAGGGTCAACAATGAAAGACAAACCTTGAAGTCCAAGAAATGTGTGCATGGAAACAGTGCAGAATCCAGTCTGAAACCAAGATTCAGCTTTCTGTTGAGATGGCTGAGAAAATGCTAAGGGAACACTTTCTAAGGGTGTTAAGCTGCAAATGTGGAAATATTTATTCAGTGACATTTTTTAGAGGTTCCTCAAATTTTGCACCTTCTAGAGCCTTCCTTCAAAATTTAGCCCAAGTAATGTGATAATAGTTTTATTCTTTTTGCCCTGAAAGACAATTTAGAGGATTGCAAGTGGTGTTATGAATGACAATATGGTCTGACTACAGTTTAATAAGAATGTTCACTTGTATCACACACAAAATAATGTGCAATAAAAGTAGTGATACATTACTAATAATGGTTAAAACCTAGTGACTGCCACCTCTAAGAAGAGTGATTGAAATGAACTGTGCAGCTTAAAATACCTTCCTATTGCTAAAAAAAAATGCATTTTCCAGTATTAAATCAAAGAAAAGAGACTTTAGACAGTAAAGGAGGCAGGTTGTAGCTCCCTAAGTGTGTCTGGAAAGCGTTCCACATATAGGAAGCATGGTCTTGGATGGAGTATCATGAGCTTAGATACGATATTAAGAGCCAATCACAACTCCAAATTATTTCAGGACAGCAAATCTGTGTTTTCTCCAGTTCATTTTCTGTCTTGCAGGCTTCTTTCCAAGTTATTAACAGTGCGGGTGAGACACCACTGGCTTCATTTCCCAGACCTGAGTATCACCCTGAGAGGAGCTCCGAGTGAAGAGACACTTGATGCTACTGAGCTGGAGATGGAGTGCAGGGAGTAGCATTATGGTTACAGAGCCCTTGTGTGGGCTGTGAAAAAAAAGAACAACAACCCAACTTCCATTTTACTCTTTGAAAACCTCAACAAATCAAGCATCAAGAAATCTTTAGGCCACACTCTTGATAAGACAGCCTCAAAGACAAACTGAAAGAAACTAAAAGTAGCATATTATGTTGTATAATACTGGGAATAATGACAAAATATGGATTATTGACACAAAATATAACAGAGGCTTATTTAAGAATGTATAAAATGTAATTCAGTAAATGATTATTAAAGTGTTTCTTACGTAGTATGGCATAACAGCAACAAATCCCAAAACAATAGAAATTATCTTCAAGTATTGCAAATGATAATAAAATTATTTTCCACATTGCATGAGCAAAGAGTATTTTTGATAGTAAGAGATAAAGGCAAGGCTTTTGTCCCCAAAATGATAGCAAGATGAGAATGGAGGTCTTGCAGAGAGAACATTGTAAAGCTACTCAGCATGAATGCAGTGAGGTTCTGCAGTGAAGAACTTTCTGGGAGCATGAATGAGTGCTGATCGTAGCTTTGCTTTAGGACAATAACTGTCTATTCCTGTCAAGAGGGTCAAGAGAGGAAATGTAAAGAATAAGTAACAGTAAAACACTTGCCAAGGGTCCACAGCAAAGAGATCATGCAACAGGAAATAAACAATCAAGGGTGACGGAACCAGAGCAATAAAAGAAATAGAGGGTTATATCAGTTTTTTCTACTGTTTTCTACTGTTTTGTTCTCTATTTCATAATTCTTTCATTTTGCTCTAACAAAACAAACCTTTGAGAAGTTTTCTGTTACAGAGTGGTACTCTTCCATATACAAAGGTCTCCACTGTTTGGATTGTGTTTCTGTGTTCTGCTGATTTATCTAGTGGATATATAATGTTGAAATTACAAAGTCTCACAGACTAAGTAACAGTGTTTACTGAACTTTGGAATAAAAGCTAAGTAGCTTTAGATGACTTGAAAGTTATAAAAAGAAAAAAGAAAAAAACATAGAAAGAAAAATGAGATAGATTATGGAACAATAGCCTGTTAAAATAACCTAGTCTAATTTTTATAGCTACTCAAGTGCTCAAATCATAGCCAAATTTCCATGATGCTACTGACTTAATGCCTTTGAAGACTTGTGCCAACAGAGTTCTCATATCTGAACAAAGAAAACAAAAACCTGTCTTTTCCATGAGTTACATACAAATCTCAAGTTAACAGGATGCAGATAAAAAGGTAATAACAACTGACAAGATTAATAAACTACATGAGCACACACACTGCATTGGCAGCAGGTTTCCATCAGCTTCAATCCTCAGGCTTGCCCTTCACTTCTAAGCTCTGTGTAGTTGTATTAAACAGATGTCAGACACAATTGTACTGCACAAGTGGAGCCAAGCATCCAAGCCATCTTTTGAGCCAAGCCTCTTTGAAAAGATGGTACATTTCATCAGAACCCATTTTGTGGTCCATACCTATTACCTTAGAGGCAGGTGAACAGAATAGCCACCAGTCAAAAATACTCTCTCCCACCCATCCAGGTGACAGCAAGAGATTTAAAACAAAGGCTTGGGGGTGGTGTGTGAGAAAATGTTTGGAAAAACATATCTAGAGAACCCAATGAATGTGATGAGATGGGAGTTCAACTACTGTAACACACCACCTATGCTTGTCTCTAAAAAAAACCTGCCAACCTTAAAAAAATGAGCAAAAAATGTAGTATCTGGCAATTGCTAAACTTAAAAAAGCCCAGTGAATTGCTGTCTTTTCCAGGCAGTGTAGCAAATATCTAATCAGCACTGCAGGTAGACACGCTAACAAATAGCACTTCCAGTGAAAGCCCTCCTTCCAGCATCCACAAACAAGTGTGTGCTGCTGACACAGCATCTTTCAGTTACCCACCCAAATTCCCAGGCAAATCTCAAAGAGTCCCACATGAAACCTGCAAATTTATATGCAAATCACCTTCTTCCCTATAAGCTAGGTTTTATGGGGCAAAATAAATATTTCAGACATATATTTAT
The DNA here is from genome assembly GCA_013397865.1 of Struthidea cinerea. Classification (NCBI taxonomy): domain Eukaryota; kingdom Metazoa; phylum Chordata; class Aves; order Passeriformes; family Corcoracidae; genus Struthidea; species Struthidea cinerea. Next base: position 2,719,937 of record VZTI01001557.1, on the reverse strand, counting down.
AATTCTCTTCTCTAGTAAAGCGAGAGAAAAAAACACGTTGGGACTGTCTACAGGAAAGGTGAACTTTATCTGTGGCTTCAAGAAGATTTCTTCATTTTATCTTCTGCATGGATTAGCACCCAATTTTCATGTTCTCAAAAACACCTTGAATGGTATAATATAAGCAGCATCCAATCCCATTTACCACCTAACATTTTATGCACATAACATAGGTAGCAATTTTGAAGACAACATACTTATTCCTTGTTTGCCATTCAAAACAGAGTCACTACATTTCCTTCCCCTCACCTGCGAAGGACCCTACCTAAAACTGGGTAGGTAGATGATCTTCTGGTGCCTATGTATAAAATCTGATCTAGCAAACCTTTAAATCATGAGCTGCTTAATATCAGTAATTATCCAGCTCTCTTATTTAAAAGACAGCACCTGCTTTGCTTGTCGCCGAGGCTAGAAGGTGGCCCAGGCTGAGCAGCTCTTGGCTGTGCAAAGGTCACTGACAGAATCCATTATCTGTCTGGGTTCAACTCAACATTATTCATTTACCTGTTCTTGTTCTAGCAGAAACTGATGCTCCCTCAACTCATTCAAAAAGCCTTAGTCCTCCAGGGACGAAATCGTTTCCAGCCCTAGACAAATTAGGATTTTCCCCCATATGTGAGATGCGAGATAGCTAAATGACAATTAAAAATTATTTCCACATTCTCCATAATTCCAAATTTAGAGCGAATGAGAATTCTTTACATCCTTATTCAGTACAAGCAAGTTTAAAGTTTTCCCGGAAAAAGGAAAGATATATCCTACAGGAGGAGACTCCTTGGTGAGTTTCAGTTATTTCCTTGGTGCAAGACTGAGGGAACCCTCTTGACTGGCTTACTTAGCAATTTGACATATCAGAAATTCCTGGTATGTCACAGATGATTATTATACTACTGATACAAATCATAATTTGATGATTTATAGATATGCTTCTTACAATAAAGTGTAATACTTTCGCCAAGGAATATATTTTTGCTACAGAAAGAAAATACTCTAATCAATAGGTATTGTGTTCTATGTGTACAAAAACATAGGAATCACCAATTATTCAGGTAACCTTCACTCTTCATTTTGCTCTTTATTGCCACCAATTGAACTGTAGTGCAATTCAATTATTTTTAAGTCATATATTAACTGTGTTTTACTCTTCGTGTTTAAAATATGAGGTGGAGGGTTCACCTTTAGGCAACTCTAACACAGACATCTGCAGCTTCGTTAGCTGGTTATGGCGCCCTGAGCAGGTACTTTTAGGATGAAGTATGTTTAATAAGTTTTTGATTTTAAGTTACGAATTACAAAATTAACTCTTTTGGGTAAGAGAAATGGCATGTCCTAGTCAAAGTCCATCTTCCCTTTCTGTCTGAAAGATTTCAGCCACAGCAGTACCGATGAGGGTATGAGAGTCAGCAAAGCAGATGGAATACTCCTTTTGACTCTAGTGCAGGACAGAGACTTCCAGCACCAAGCACAATATTTTTGTATTTAATATCTGTTGACACATTTATCTTTGATAAATCTGCTTAGTTTCTTCCACCTGTTCTCATAAATCTTGTGCCAATGTAAAAGCATTAAAGGGTCTCTCTATTGACTGTAAAAACTCTGAATCATTCATAAGCAGACATCTTTACTGCAAGTATATGTCTGACTATTGCCATTATTACTAAGCATGATGTCTCAAATTAGATATAGACTTAAAAGATTCCTCCTGGCCATTTCCTTAAATCAAAATATTTTTGGGCAGGTGGATCAAACACGACTCAATGAAAGATATACCTTGGGGCAGAATTTTTCTTATCTATTTAGATTTCAATTTAGGGGTCTTCTGTGTAATGTCAGCAAGACATATGTCAGATAGATAATTTATAAATAAACCATCAAGATCTTGAATTATACAGCTGAGATCAGAGGGTAGAGGCATGCTCCAGACATCATGCTTAAATGGTAAAAAATGCATGGTAAATAAATCAGCAGTGCCTCAGTTACTCTAAATGTATTCCAAATTGTTAGACATGGACGTGATCAGAGCTCATTATTGCAGAGGACAACTCACATGCTAGTGTCATGCTTAAGGACTGGATATCCCAGGGTTTCTCAAATGGTGCTAGATTGCTTATTTTAGATAGCTTCAACCCTTGAAGTAGACTTTCAGGTGAACCAAACTGATCTTCTGGCTAACTGGATATGTATGATCAAGTCTGCAGGCTGAGCTTACCCACCTAGATGTAATTCTGTTGCTAGTGTCATACCTTATGTATTTTCAGCCTCCAGCTACTACAATGGAAGACTGAAAGACTCCTAGAGATCATGAGTCAGAGCTATCAGTGCCACATAGATGTTTAAGAATCTTGAGGACATTCCGAATGTCAGGAGATGCCCTCATTTTAGGCAACAGAACAAAGTGCTTAGTGTGTCTTCAGACAACTACATGCACGTTAATAAAATATCTTAGACTTGAGCTGCATCCCACCCTTCTGACAATGTCACCATTTAAATTGTCCCTCTGAAATTTATACTGGCTGAAGTACACATGACACTGAAAAGAAAAAATGCATGCCCTAAGTTGTTTCTGATGGATCATAGATATTTTTACTGCAAAAACCACTTATACTGTGATAATTTTTTTCTCACTAAGGTAATACAGGGAAGTGCACTGTTAAATCAGAATGTTCAGACAACTGACAAAAACACAACAAAACCTAATTCCCTGTGATAAACTCACCCCTAGGCCCAATATTAGTATCACTTTTGTGAATACACCAATAGAATTAGATTGACTGAGGCTGATTTTACCCTCAGAGAAAAACCAGATTTAGGCCCAGAGAAATAAGGAAAAAGCCCCTTTTCTGTGTTTTCTTCCCACGGTAAACTAATCAAAGCCAAAGTGATTGTGGTCCAGCTTTTTCAACAGAATAAACAATTCTAAAAAATTTTATTAGAATTATTGCAGAAATATTTCCTTCCTTCTTCTTTCAGAAAAAACTGCCAATGCCAAAGACACAAGACATACAGATAAATAAAAAAATCTTTATATATTAGCTTTTGCACAGATTTCAAGAAAGGAGAATGTCCATCCAAAAGCTAAGTCCTCAAGCATAATGCAAAAAACAGTGTACAGCAAAGCTGTTTCACTACAGTGGCTATAGCAGCAAATGTTGGAAGCTTGTTGAGGAACTGTGAGCACTTCGCTTCCCCGCTGCTTGCAGCAACATTAACCCAGTTACCTTTTTCAGCTTTCATTTCAGCTATTATGCCATTGCGAGCAGTATAGCTTGGTTTACAACCTAAAACAGGAGAAAAAGAATGGTTCCATCTTTCAAGTAATTTGATTAGGAACTGACTAAGCTACACTTAGAATCTGCTTGAAAGGAGCTCTTCACATCTTCCTGGATTAAACCCTCTGTGAAACTCTGTACAATGTGAAACATTCTTTGCTGTCCCACTGGTTTAGTGTGAATTAGTACTGTTGGATGATGTTCATACACTGATGACAGCAGTAAATATCCAGAGAAGTTCCTGGTGCTGTGAGAAGCTCAGTGTGACGGCACTGCAGGGCCAGGTGCAGCACAGCTCCAGGGAGGAGAGCAAACACCTTCTGGAAAGCACTATTCACCCTCTCATCATCTCCATATCAGAAAAATGCACTTCGTTTCTGCCTTTGGAAAAGTATTAGACAATGTTTCATACTGCTGGAAACACTTAGAGTAACTATAGCAGGAGCTCCATGAGGGTCAGATCTGCCTTTGAATATAGCCATGGAAAGATGAACATGAGTATGTCTGAAATAAACCAAGCCAAGATTACCAATGCACGTGCATGAAAGGATGTGGGATTGCTCACGGCATAGCCCAGCTGAAAATGATAATGCAACAGCTACAAAAAATGTTTTTCTATGATTGAAATGTCACCATCCCTGTCAATATAAATCCTGGAGTTTGATAAAGAAATATAATACTGTTTAGAAACTAACTTTTTAAGAAGAAATGAATACTAATTTGTTCCTTTGCAGCATTTGCATGCTGATGCAGCTGATAATTTTAGAAATAAAACAAAGCATTTTTCTGGGTTTTTTTCCTCTAAACCTGAGGTTTTGACTTCTCCTCTAACATTAATTATCCCCAAACAATTTCAGAACATTAATATATGCATTGCAACACAGAAGCACACACAAGGTCAAGTCAGTTGAGTGTGAGGCAATATCAACCAGGTCTAATTTTAACAGCAGTTTGGCACCAGTGGCTTTTATGTTGCCTAGGGGTTTTCATTACTGTAGTTAACTGCATTATTTCATTGACACCAAAACATCTCTGAAATGTCACTGTTTTGTTTCTTCTTCATATATTTTATTCCTTTGTTTATTGTCACAAATATGTAAATATAGATAACAAAGCCTTGTTAAAACACAGAACTTAAAAAACTACTGTCCTCAATATATCACACTTGGTTAGCGACGGAAGTCTCCAGACTGCTTGATTATTATTACAGAATTTTTCCTTCCTCTGTCATAAAACTCTTCCTTCTGTACCTGACTAAAAAAGTTCCATTTCTCTTAACACCAGCTAGTGTTATTATTGCAATGCTACTTCATGTAAATATGATGAGATCAAATTTTCTCAACCACTCCATTTCATAGACAATTTAATAGGTACTTCCTCTGAAACTCGAAGGCCAAAAAAAACCAGATTTAAAAAAAAATAACAATGTGAGTGCAACACTACTTTTGAGGTCAGGAGGGCAAACACTAGGCTGGAAGAGGAGGGGCAAGGGGAGAGCCAGAGGAGGAAGGAATGCAGGTCTCCACCTTGCAGCGCTCTCACCTCATGTGCTGTAGATTTGTGAGTATGAATAGATTTGCCTTGATAATCTCATGCTGAAAAGCCAGAGGAAACCACCTGCTTCTGATTGTGGGGAAGGATAGGACATGAGCTTGATGTCCATTCAGTTCTGTGCTGTGTTCCTTCATTAGTTTCTTCATCAGAATTGTGGGCTTTTTTTCCCTTTGCTGCTCTCCTTTGCATGGTCTTTTCTAAACAAAATGCAAATGCTGAGTTCAACTTCAGTTCTTCAAAAAATACCCAACAACACCCAAACAAAACAGCATTCAAAAACATGTAAAATTAGACAAACTGAGTTCTTAAAATCCTACACTGTATAAAAATATTTAGGAGAAGGCAGGCAAATTAGGAAGAGAAAAGCTCAAGCATCTCTAAGGACAAATATAATACAAATTATTTTGTAAAAGCAAGAGGTGAATAAGAACAGATTTCCTAGAAGTTTTCATAAACTCATTTGTCACAGCAAAAGTACATGATGATCTCAGCAGGATTCCTGCCAGAGATTTCTGCCACATTACAACAGCAAGAAGGCTTGCTTTTTCAGATATGCAACATTTCGCCAGTAAAACCAGTAGAAGTTCACAGCACACTGAAGCAGCTATAAAGTTCTCACTAATGTGGAATGAGTCTCAGGGCTCAGGAGATTTTGGATTTCTTTTTTGGTTTAGATTCCTTCAGTTGGTGTGGTGCAACTTTTAAATTAACTGGCTAAACACCTTGAAAGAAAATTATTTATTTATTTATTAGCTCAAATATTTTCTTAAAAATTATAAAGAAGCTCCTGGCAACCAGTTTAAGTAAGGAAGCAAGTTTATCTGACAACAGCACTCGTATCCATCTTCATCACTCTGTACGTATGCACAGGTAAGATTAGTAGCAGAGCTGAGATCCACTCGGAGAGTGTTCCAACAAACTCATCACAGTATTGCATAATATAAATGGTTATCCATGTTAGGTGATGATTAAGCAGACTTCAACATGATAATTTTAAATTAGTCAGCCAATAGCATTCTTTACCATGGTTTGGACCTTCGTAAGCTGATAATTTTCTCAATATAAAAAAATAAGCCAATATTTACAAGCCAGATTTATGTTCCAGCAAAGGAGAAATCTATTTTTATACTATTCAAGAGTAAACAGGATTTAATCTTCTTCTGTAAAAACTAGAAGAGAATTCTGAGGTAAGCAAAAATTTTTGGAGATTAAAGAACTGGTGCGTATGTAGACAGGTACAAGTCAGGTGTTTTAGATTTGGTTGCCTATCTATCTCCTTTTTTTTTCACCAGATTCTTCAAAGCTGATGATATGTGGTCCAGGTCTACAGAAACTAGTTCAGCTGTTTATTACTTTCACCTTTTAAATTAAGTACCTTTCCCTTAAATCTCTTAATTGGCAGAATCTAAGGTTCTGAGAATGGTAAATTATGATTAGATGTGTGCTGTGGATGAAGCTTTCCTTCCTTCAGAACTTGCTGACAGAATAAAAAAACAAATCCAAAGACACAAAGACAGAAGGGGATGAGAATAGACAAGACAGACTGTAGAGTGCATGCTGATTCCAAAAGGAACGTTCTGAGGAAGTTTTCCACAAAGTGTTGAACTCTACCACAAGTATTTTAGCTTAACATCATGTGACAGGAAGACACAAGGATGGGCTTAAGGGCCCTCCTAAATGAAAACTGAAATTAAATCAATGATCAGCACTTTACCCCTTCCTTGAAAGCATTAAGATTTCTGCTGGAGGTCTCACTGTGGCCAGTGCACATTGTCTACAGGCATTCCTTTCTACATGTGCCTGATGGCCAGTGCAAGCCCATGCCTCAGTGCAGTTATTGGTGCGTGGAAGAGTTCAGTTCTGTGCATTTTGCCACAGTATGGGTTCAGTAATGTTTCTGCTGCCAAGGTCACCTTTCTGATCTCCTGCCAAGACCCAGTCACTTGCTTTTTGCACCCTCTCAGTGACACCATCATTACTACCAGTTTTAGAAACACAGTAGTTGTATAATTCATATCAAGTTCTTGAACTAAACACTTTCTAGTAATTCTCTAGTTAAATGGCTCCAAAAATTTACAGCTGAAAAACATCCTATAGAACTTCACCAGTGTGTATGTCCATGCTTCCTCCTTTTTTCACTTTGTATTTGGAATAGGCATGGAGCTGTGCTGGCAGACCACAGCCAACAGCAAAGGAAACAAATGTCAAACCCAGAAAGTAGCCAGAGTGTCTCTGACACTCACCCCCATCCAAAGCTTGATGTAGGAGAACAAAGCAGGTCTTTTACCACCAAAACCAGCATGTGTGGCTCAAAGAGGAATATTCAATTCCCCTGCTCTCACTGTCTGGTGTCTCTGGACATGGAATAGATTGATTATTGGTGTAGCTTCACGGGTGTGCTTTGGTATCTGTCTTATCCTACCACGCGTGATGGGTGCACTACGGCTGTAATGCAGAGGCGGGCTGAAACTCCTTGCAGGCGTGCTGTGGTACCAGTGAATGTTACGTGACAATGGCAGTCCAGGAGCTCACTGTAGTGAAAACACTTTGCAGAAGTTTTAATCCCATAAGAGCTCTATTTTATCTCAGAAGCTGGCTCCACTACTCTCCAGCCCTGTTTAGGCTGTGGAAGTTTGCAAAGGGCTTCATTGGTTCCAGGCATTTATAGGAGATTTAGGATTCAAACCTCAGCTGTATAGATTCATAGCCACAGGCAGGTACAATGTTATCAGAAGGTCTAAAAACCCTTGTAACTCTGCAAAATCTTCAGCTCCCCTCTCATGATTCTGGCATTGCTATCTCCCTCATGGCATTACAGCTTCTCCCTGATCCTTCAGGAGAAATTCAGCCCATGGTGCCAGTTCTCCTCTGTGCCAAGGGGCTGGAGGGAGGTCATGGAGGGATGAGAATGAAAGGAGGGAAGGACAGCAGTGGCTTAGTTGAGGCTGCAGTGGAGGACCTCCATCTGGGGCCTCTGGACCTCTCACAGTGGGGGTCTCTGGCAGCACCCAGTCCTGGCTGTGGTGCCACAGCCATCCAGGTGGATGGTATGGGGAGAGCCCTGGCCCCCAGTCAGTCTGATGCTTGTGACATTCAGGTACCCTGCCAGTGTTGGCCTTAGGGACTGGAGTTAAATGCTACATGGAAGAATGAATTCAAAATAAGAATATCTTAGAGAAAAATCTGGCTAAGTTTGACACTGACTATCCATACCTGTCAAGGCACGATGGAGAGGAGGGGCAGTGTGCTCCCATCCACCCAGGTGAGGGGCAGAAGGTTGGATGCATTGCCCAGAGACTTGCACAGACTGGGCCATGACTGCTCAATCTACTTTCACCACCATTTTAAACCTGAAAGCAAGTCCTACTGCTAGCATGGATCCATCTAGGAGACAGATGAAAACAAAAGTCTGTCCCATGGGGCTCCTGGAGCCTAATACATGGGTGTTATAATAAGTGAGAGGTCCTCTGAGAGCTTCCAGTGCATGGAGAAGGTTAAGGAGAAAGGAAATCTGCTTCTATAGAGAGAAGTTCTTAAGAAAAAATCAGTCTTCTGAGATACAATTTTTTGAACCAATATTAACAGGACTAAGTGGTTCATATGAACTCTTCAACCCCAAGCCACCATTTGGAAGGTATTAATTGTTTGCCCTGGCCTCCTAGAAATCTGTAATTACAGTGCTGGTCGTTGCATTAACCTTCTATTAACACAATCTTACTGATATTATTCAAAATGCTACGTAAACTTCAGCTTACTGTAGTGAACCTATTTTCTGTATTTTATCCTATAAATTTATATCTTACTGCAGTCAAGAATGGGAAACACAGGCTATATACTGCCAAAATCAAGGGAAGATACTTAAGCTAATGCATGCTTGAGCAATAATTTTAAACATAGGAGCCATCAACAAAAATGCCAGAGATGTAATCCAATCTCCATGCTTGAACAGTTAAAAATTCTTTAAAGAAAACATATGTAGCTCAACATTTCTTGTAAAACATGGGAGCCTTTCTTTCCATTATGTTTGATTTGACCATAGAACAGATTATGATTTGCTCATGTACTGCAGCTACAAGGAAACCCCCATGCCAAAATCTGCATTGGTAGAAATAGATACAACAGGTTATGGCTGTGCTGGAAATGCACTATTTCTGCTGGGTTTTCACTGGCTTCAGTCAGTACTCAACAAATACAAACCATTTTTGAGAATTTTCAGTTTGCAAATGACTATATACACAAACTTATTGAGTATTAATTACTGGATGATATTAGATAAAAGTTTTAAAGGAGAGGAAACAAAAACAAACAAACAAAAAAGGTTAAGTGACATGCCTTAATGGTATACACAGAAAGAGACTATGCCAACAACTGACTTCAAATACCCATCCTTTGATTTCATATTGCCAGACTGCTCACATCTTTCACTCCTTCCCTTGCAGCAAGGGATACAGTGCCAGGCCACCGGCAGGGGAAATGTAAAGGAGTTGTACTGAAAGGAATACACAAAACTGGACTATGGATTCATCAATCACGTGGGCAGTGCAAATGTAACCATATAACTCTGTGGAAAAATAAACAAACCTGAGAAGTTTGGCTTAGAAAGCAAGGGATGTAAACAATCTACAACAGAATAAGTGCTGGGAACCTGCCCCATAGGAAATACCTAGATTTTATTTATGCAAAACTCTTGCAAACAAAGAGGCAATTCTGTCCGCCTCGGACACAGAAAATGCGAGCACACATTGTGTGACAGTAAGTGCACACGCTGTCCCACTGGATATGCTGTGTCAGCACAGCCCTGGATCACATCCCTCCAAACGGGCATACCACGCTGAGCAGCAGTCCTGACCACAAAGGTCGCAGGGGATGGGGAAGGTGCTTCATTGCTGTCGTCACTAAACCTCAAATGAATATCAGGACATGTTCATTAGCCTTTTGGAAGGAAAGGCAGGTATCACTGGATTTTAGTGCTGCAAAATAAAGAAAGGAAAGGACAATTAGCCTTCCCTCGTAAAACTCCTGACAAGGTCTGTGTAACGTTTCCTCCTAAAAGGTCTGCTATTCTTTGTGGGCTTCTTTCTAAGAGGATATATTTAATAGTGACAAAGCATTGAGATAGTATCTCAGTACATATGTTTGCCTTTTTTGCCATCAGTTCATCAAATGAAAACGCAATGAATATGTGCACATGCATCTAGAAGTTATTGCCTTTATGATTACTACTAGCGTTACTTATTGTTACTACCATACTACTTATTGCTACTGCTACTGCTGCTTCTTGTAACCTGACTGAGCTTTCTTTTCACTGACACTGGTTTTCTTGAAGTTCATTATACTGATTTTCTGTCTGTGGAAAGGGGAAATGGGTGCAGTACTGATAGTGGTTAACGCATCTACCAGTGCTGTTCTACACTCATCGTGTTTCCTGTGATACCAGTCCAGAGTTTGTGCCATTTTTCAGCTTGAAAAATGTGCTGCCTGGTAGATCTCACCACATAAGCCACAACTGTCAACTTTTCTCAGCTCTGTCATTGAAAGCAATGCAATCCTGGCATAAGATCACAAACTGCACTTAAGCAAAAGAAATTCTTTGTGTTTCCATTTTCCATGGTTCTGGCCAAGAAAAGAGTTTTGTGAACTCCTCTTCCCTGCTCTTTTCCCTATCGCTGTAGCAATATTACTTTAAATTGTATTTTGTTACTGCTTTGGTCAGCCTCACTCTGGATCATATCTTTCTTCAGTCTTATGTTTGCTGTGCCCTAAATGACCCTATTAGTTTTCCTACAATAATATTTTTTTGTGCCATTTACACGTACTCATGATCTGTAAACTTTTTACATACTCCTTCTTGTAGCTGCAGCAATCTCCCACTATGCTTTATCCAGAAGCTTTTAGTAGCCTTTCTATTTTTTACCCCTAATAGCTTTAGGTAAACTCTGCTGCATACCCAGTTTTTAATTTGCACTAAAATTGAGAAAAAGGTTAGTTTGCTTCTGTCTTCTTGAGTCATAGATAGTCCTGTTTCTAGTACAATTCCAAGACCCAAGGCCAAAGAGAGAAAAACCAGAGGAAGAGCTGGACATGCGCTTCTAAAAACACAGCATCACATTTTTAATTTGTATTGAAGGGGTGGATTATTTATTTCAACTTGTAAGATAAACCTCAGTGTTATGAAAAACTGAGTTAATTGCACAGCATTTTCTGATTGAAAGACAGGAAGAACCTAAATTCTGATCTCAGTGTTACATCAAAGTAACTGCACTAGCTTTCTGCTTAGTCTACATAATTTGGCTTTCAATTTTTCATCAGTCAATTTATTTTTGTTACTGAGCAAAAAACTCATATCAGTGTCCAAAATGATGATGAGAATCTGTGATTGGTAATGGTGTGGTGGAATAATGGTACAAAAAAGAAGAACCAGGGCCAGTTTTCCATCAGCTTTATAACCACTGTAAAAGTTGAAATAAAATGCTGAGAAGTGTTACATTTCTTTAAATAGCTTAAGCCAAGAAGTTTTAAGAATAGATATCCAAAAATAGCATTGTAGTAAATTTTGTATAGAGTTTAGCAGACTTTCTGTTCACTCTTAACTACAGAAGAACATGTGTTATAATTATCTTCTAACTCTCGAAAAGGAAAAGGGAAAATCTAAGCTACCAGCCACCAAAAGCGCAAACGGTATTTTTAGAGGCACAAAATATAACTAAAGGAGAAGGAATGAAAGCAGCACTGGAAAGCAAGTATGCGTAACTGAGTGATACTTTAACATTTTCTGGCATAACTGAGTGATAATTTAACATTTTCTGTCATAAGCAATTCAGACAAGGTTAATTTCTGGGTATGCTGCATATAAGGAACATAGACATCAATAAGCACCATCTGTCGTGTGTGGTGGAAGCAACAAGCAGAACTGCAGGCAGTATCTGGGGAAATGATCAGCTTCCTTTAGAGGAGTCTTCAACAAACTCTTAAACAGTAATCTCAGGCACTGCTCTAAGGCTTTCTTTCCATTAGAGGATCTAGTAATGCATTATTGACACTCTTTGCTACTAAAAGAAGCAGGTAAACCCTCTATTCCCTCTGTTAACAGATTGCAAAAATGGACCACCGAATGATTTTTACAGTTCTTAAAAGTATATGAAGAATTGCAAGATGAAGAGGAAGAAAACAGGTCAATTCCCCATCTTGTAGCTAATTTCCTTCTGTATAATACTGTTGTAATAACTTCTGCAGCACTGGTAGTTTTTGAATCTAAATTGTTAGACTTGAAGAGAAACCAGTTGGGTTTCATCTGCCAATGAGTATTCTGAGTTCAAACTGTCCATTTTAGAGAAGGCATGTCAGTAACCCAAAATCTGCCCAGCTGCTGTCAGGCAGTACCTGGAGGTCTGCCACACACCAGCACTGAAACTTGTCTTGGAAACTACTGAAGTATGAAATGGCCTTCTGATACTTGAAATCAGTGTAAAACCATGGGCACTCTTGAATTTCTGTACTAAAAAACCCCTAAAAACCTTTGCAAATTCTTCAAGTGCTCTGCCATTTAAGTACTCTCTTCAGCATATCATGGGTATAAATCTATTATCAATGAATTGTAGATTGTGTAAAAGAACTGATGCTTTTGCAGCAGGCTCCATTTCTAGCAGGGCGGTTTTGAAGCTGCTAAAGCAGGTTCAATACAAATATATTGTGCTTCTCTTCAAAAAGCAGTCCCATGCTCTACAAGACCACATCCTCAGAGTCACGCTTATACATTATACATCAAACAGCTAATCAAGCCTCTAATCTCACGCCGTGTTGCTTGCTTCCTGTTGAAAGCCTGAGTAAACAGCAGTATGTGCTCAGCTGCAGCCCATTAGCCAGCATCTTAGACATTTCTTCAGCTTGAGGACCAAGTATTTAAGTGAACAACTGATAGTTGCTGTATAATTAAAATATCATTATTTTTTAGTTCTTTGCATAAACCTCCCTCTAAGATGAGAGCTGATCCCAGACACAGTGACAAAGATCATGCATTACCTAACCGAATATGATATGATAACCTCAATCAGGGAAGGCACTGTTTGTTGCCAGTGAAGAATGAGGCACATGGTCATTAGCAGACCTAGTGGTTAAAATGGTTACAAGCTTTTAAGACTGATTTTCTGCTTTACTTTTTGGAAGAATGGTAATCTGTATAATGGGAGGAGGCTATTCACACAGGCAATCACCTTGGGTACTGCTGTAGTGCAGAGAGAAAGAGAGATTCTCTGAACTGCTTTTTGAGAAAGCTTATTTTTCTCTTTTCTGTCTAGGAATGGAGCCAAGAGAAGTTTAGATACCCAGGTTAGATGCCCAGGGCAACCAAGTGACACCAAACAAATAGGCATATACAAAATCTTAAACCACAAAACGGTGCAAATGTTCTGCCCATTAACCATGATTATTGGAGGCAATTTTGGTGTCCCTTAACCCATTCTGTCAGCATCGCCAGAGCAAAATATCAAGGTGAAAAAGTAGTTCCCAGGGTTTCTTGAACAAGAAATATTGTTTAAAAAGGAAAAAAAAAAATCCCTCAAACATTTCTCTGACCATGAATATACTCCAAACCTGTCAGGAGCACAAAGTTCTAAAAATTAGACCGAAAAAAATCCACATTAGTGCATTTATGGACTTTGGTGTTTGCTACTCTTATTAAGGGGTGAGAAGAAAACTAACTATTGATGTTGGTGCGACACATTCATGTCACATATTTAGAGCTGATGTAGAAAGATGCAGCCAGGAAAGTCAAGCTACATGTAGCTAAAACAGCATGTCACCCTGTGCCCTACTATTCAAAATGAAAGGGTCATAGTGGGGACTTTTCAGGCAATGTGATTTAATGTGTTCTGAATCCATTCTTTCATTTAAATTGACTTAACTTTCCTCAACATGCTGGTGTACACAAAACCAATGCTTCTTCAAATTTACCAAAAATAAAAATCTGCAACCAATTAACTCATCTTTCATTTTGTCATCACTTAGACAATGTAGTTGAATAGGTTTCTGCAGTGCCTCGTTTCTCTGTCCCTCGAGATCTGCCTGCACCAGTATGGTTAGGAAAGTTAAGCTGAATTAACTAAACATTCGGAATAAAAATGCATCAGTAAAAATGTATTAATCCCTAAGGCACAGTCCTCATTCACAAACAAAGCTGTCTTAATTCTTCACTACTTTGACTCTCAAAAGGAGCACCTAAACAAGGCTTTTGTGCACTTAAACTAATTCACATTCACTTAACACCTTTACTTAACATCCTCCTGTGACAAAGCAATGCCAGCAAAATCTTTAGCATAAACACTTTCAGGAACAAAAACATCTTTACTGCCGCTAGAGTTTATTTCACTTTGGGAGCAGGCTATTCTCAGAGCAGAACTCTTCTTTTGCCAGAGGAAGTCTCATCTCCATTCAGACAGGTTGGTGGTAAATGCTATTAAAAAAAAACCAACCAAACAACCACCTTCCTTATAGCAGACAAACATCTTTAAGATATTTAAGACTAGTCATGAGAATTTCTAAAAAATGTAGGTGTATTATTTTCCTGCTTCACTCAATAACATATGGAAAAGTATTTCTAAATTTAATCTTTGAAACAGCAAGCATTTCTGGTTTTGCAATTTATTTTGTTTTTATAAATACTTTCAAACAATTTGCTAGTTATTAAATGTTATTGCCTTCTAGTGCTCATCACAATGCTAGACAATGCCTAAACTCAACAATTTGGTGTAACAATTCATGCATTTATCAGTCCCATGAGTAGACACAGCTTCCTGCAGTAGCCTAGTCTATTGTTCAGCTTTCCAGTACAACTAAGCTATGCTGGTTATAGTACTCAGGTAAAATTGCAGCTCTTTGCTAGTGCATTTATATTTCTTTCTACAGTGTTTCCAGAGCATTTGCTGTAGCCATCACTATGAAATACTGGTAGAAGCTCGGCCTTTTGCTGATTTTTATTGCAAACATTTTCATTGAATTATGCAGGATACAGAAAGCCGGAAGCAGAACTGGAGAAAAGAGAAAGTAAAACTAATAACTGTGATGGCAACAGCCCCACAGCAGAGGAGGAAAGAAGCAGGGGTGGAATAGACAGAGCTGCAGGCAAATGGGATGAAGGAGGTGGAAGGATTCTCTGTCCAGCTTGTGCTTAGCCACAGGGCGACTGCTGCCAAGGCTTCTTCTGGAAAGTTTGGTTTCCTCGTTCTGGCAGAGGCTGAATTTCTGAGCACTTCTGTTTTGCTGTTTATTTTGCATCCCACAGTGTCATCTGCCTTCCTGCCTCTTGCTGTGCCCCATCCCGCTGCCCCATCCTTCCTCACATGCTCATTGCTTTGCTACAGCCAGAGTCACAGACTGTGCAAGAGTCCCTGAGCCATGATTGCCATGTTTTCTACAGACTCTTTCCCTTTATTACTCCCTGGCAAGCATCTCTTGGTAGCTTGGCATCTCTTTACCCCTCTTCTCATTTACAAACCCAGATACATTCACAGTAGTGCATCCACTGGCCTTATTCTGTCTAAAACTCACAGCTCATTCAATGTGCAATTGAAATTAAAACAAAGTTTGCTTAAAAGAGATGTGATGGCCCTGAGAGAACCAATAGCCCTGGCCTACCCCTGCCCAAAGCTTCTGGGGCTCCTCCCATCCTGCCCACAGTCCAGAATCCCATTCGAGCCCCTTGAGGCCACCAGTCCCTGTCCCAGGGATCACAGAAAGCAGTTTATTTTACAATAATTTCTTGCTAAAACATAACTTTCTACATGTAAACCCAAAGTCTCCAAACTTTTCTCTGCTTCCTTGTCCTATTTAAGGTTTCCTTCGAGCCTGGCTGTCTTTGTAAGAAAGTTGTCTCTGAAAGATACGTGCACACATCTTCTGTGCTCTGATCTTTCCCATTCTGAACTCCTACTTCCCCAAGAAAGGCAAAGTGTTTTGTGCTTAGAGGTAACAGATATGAAATCACAAAAATAGCTGGAAAGGAAAAGAAAGTAGAGTCCTACAACAAAGATAGAGTAGGGTTTGCATTTTAGACTTAATGGTTAGAGATGTTTTCTTTTTTCTCCCCAAAACAACTTCTCTCCCAGCATCTCAGTGCACTAACCTCCTTCTTGAATAACTGATGGAGGGGTGGAGAGCCCTTTCAAGCAGGACTGACCTCTCCTAAGGACAGCCTAAGCAGCTGCCCAGAAGGAGGTAGCTGAAGATGTGATAATCCTCACAGGCCCTGGTCCTGCTTCTGGGCAAACTGCTTAGCTTGGGGCACAGCAGCAGCATGTTTGTGCTGGGGGCTGGGCAGGCCCTAGCTTCAAACCTGAATGGCCATACACAAAATTTCAACATTTTTAAGACAGTTATCCATGCTCATTGACGTAACTTGGAAGGGACTTACTCTGCAGTGGGTGCTTCTTTGTCAGAAGTAGGCTGACAGTGTAATTTGGGATGCTAACCTTAACTCCTGCTGGGAATGGCTCCTGTCTGACCATTTGCATTGGTTTTGGTTACATTCAAAGGCTAGAAATGGGTCTATCTTAACATCAACAGAAACTCTATGGAGTGTGCAGCTTGCAGCTGTGGGTTAACATAGTACAGAAGCTGCTCAGGAGAGCTCCTAAAAATGAGCCTAACACCCAGCTGGCCAGGGGATATGTCTGTATTTAGCATAAGATGGGATTCTTTACAGAGGAGCACACACAGATAGATGAACAACCAGTGAAATCATGCCTTGACTTGGAATTGGTTCAGGTGCTCTTGCTATTATCACACCTGTTTTACACATGGATATGTTTGAGCCACCACAACAGGGCCAGTAATGGGTGAGATATCCCTACAGAACAAGAAAAAACCCAGAAGAACTAAGACTGTAGATAAATGAGATATAAATTATATAAGCAAAAATAAATACAAATTAAAAAATATATTAAACCATGAGCGAAGCCAGAGGTTTATAATTATTTTAATATATAGCTGTGTTGCTTTCAAATGTATAGCACCAGTGACCAGTTCAGTTTCCTAGACACTGCTATATTTGGCTCTGCATTTTATTTTGAAAGAACTTGAAACCTTAGCCTATTTGAAAATTAAGTTAAGCTGTGACCTTCTTGCAAAAGCTTGCAAAAAGTGTCTTCTGACACTGACTGCTTGCCTCTGTATTGTGGCAAGTATGAAAATGAGCCTTTGAGCCACGTACATTCCCCTCTCGATGCTGTGCTTGATTCAAAGAACAAAGCTCCTATATATTGCTTGCTTGATGTGGACATGGCAGTGACCCTTGAAAACACTTAACTGGGTTGCAGTAGGAGCAGAGGCTATAAAATTGCAGTTAATGAATATTGCTTTAACAGGACAGAACACTGTGATACATTTGTGTTCAAGCATATTGTATGAATGAATCAGATATTGTCAAAGTGGGAGGATCAGCCTTCTGCAAAGTGGAAGTGTTTCTTCAAGAGAAGACTGTGTTGTGCAAAATTATGGAAGAGTTAAAAGTATTACAGCTGCTTGTCTCCTACTATTTATATATAAAGCTAAAGTATTACTTGGCACAAATGTATTAACAAGTTCCTTAAAGAGATACTGGAATGTTTACTGGTCTGGAGGGACTGATATTTTTCCAGTTTGCTATTCCCTTTAAATTGTTTTATTTTCCATTAGCTATAAAATCCTTATGTTTTCACAGCACTGAGAACAGGAAGGGGTATTTTTTCAAAAAAGGCAGCTGAAAATAAGCAGCACCAAGTACTTGATTTGCTTACCTTGTCCTTCCCTTTGACTTTCTTAATCAATCAAAACTTAATTTTCCTGACACTTTATACAATCAATGAATTTTCTTTCATGAAAAATTCTTTTTGCTGACAATGCTCACTTTTGTTTTCCTTATTTTTTATACTTTCAAAACAAAATTCCTTTTCCATTTCTCTTGGGCACAAACTCCCAAACCAACGGAGAAAAACTGGAAGATACTGAAATGCTGTGCTTTCTCTTCTACCTGAAATCTTGCACTGTCCTATTTTCTCAATAATATTATACAGAGACATTACATAACATGTTGTGAGTGACCCTGAGCTCACAATGTAAGTAATGAATGTGTCTGAAGGTGAAAAGTTAAGCCACCTCATAACATTTGTCCGCTCCCTCACATGAAAAGCTTCTCCCCATTACGCCTACTGTTTGCTTTTCGAAAGCATCTATTAACAGCTTCAACTCTTTCCCTCTTTCCTCCACTCTCTGCAGGAATTCCTTTAACACCAGTTTGCACCTCAACAGCTGACCCCAAGGCTCCCAAGCAAGGTCATGTTCAGCTCTCACAAAAGTAAATCACTGTAAACTTAGTTAAGGGAGTATGGCACAAAAGGCTGCACAAGATTTCTCCCACACATGTTGAAAGACTTCTGAATTGTAATCAAATATACATACACACAGAGCATGAAGCATGGTAATGAAAAGGGTAAATCTGCCTGAAAACAGTCTATATGTGAGAGTTACAATATTTCAGTTGTGACTCCTGTGCGACTACAGCTTTCAGATTTCAAACTCTATTTTACATTAAAAAAAATCAATCCCTTCTTATAATATATATTACAACATATAGAGATGTTCAGTTCTCTTATTATTGTATCTTTTGGCCAGAAGCTAACTTTCACATGATGTACTACCCACATTTCTCCACTTATTGGCTACCAGTAGATGGAGTTTAACAAAAAAGCCATATTTCATAGTCAGAGGGTATGAGCTGTATATTTGCTTCTTAGGCATGTTGGACCAAATGTGCAGCAGATGCATTCAAAAGAGCCATGTTTATGACCTGAAACTTTCCCAATGCTCTTCTTGACAATACAAATATTAAGGTCTGTAAGAATATGGTCAAAACCCACTCTAGCATGCAGATGAGTATGAGTTGCCCAGCATGTCTATGGCAATGCCAAAACTTACAGGATATAGAAAATTATTTTTGGATAAGCATCCCAAGGTATCCATCTTAGCCACATTCTACCTTTCAAGAGTGTGAGAATATTTTTCTTATTTTGGTATTATTTTTGACCCCTAAGTAGAAGCACAGAATTCCAGTGCATAAATCAAATGAGAGGAGATCGCTTCTCTCATGTTTCTAAACCTAAAAAAAATGCACATTCTAAACATCAGTTTCAAACCTGAATGAAATTTTGGATTAAATTAATTTTAGTTCCTATTCTACTGATATTTCAACAGAAATCCCTAATCATTAGTTATTTAAGTCAAAACAAAAGCCTTATTAATTGTTAAGGGGAATTGATTTTAATGCAAGAACAAGTTGCCATTAGTCTTGCATACTGCATGCACATCTCTGTTTCCTTGGCAGTCACAAGATATCTTCTGAAGTCTGAGAGACTTCCCATTTTGGACTTGAAGACTAAAACCAGAAACCAAAACCCTTTAAAAATTGTTTGGTATCTCTTAGGCAAGAAGCCGGCTAAATGAGTAAAATGCCTTTTGGAGATCAAGGATCTTTGAGGGTTTGTACAATTTTAGAAAATCTAGGACCAAGTCTATCACTGGCATAACTGCAGATTCCTGAATTTCATGGAGTTATGACAGGGATAAATCTGTCCCCTGGTAGCTTGCAACTAGATGAATGCGTATTACTGCATGAGAGTAAAAAGACATTGTATTCCATTCACTCTCTTTGGGTTTAGGTTAATTTTGTTTCACATTTATATGTTCAGGACCTATGAAAAATCTCTCAATAGAGGGTATATTCATTAAGCTTCTCTTATACATATATATTTATATATACTCAATCCTATTGAAAACAGCATTAATGAGAAGACATATAATTGTTAAAGCCGATGTCCTGTTGGAAAGATGAGGCTGCACTAGGAAGGTATTGGTCTGTATTTTTCAGGTTCATTTAAATGGAATAAGCTAATATTGCTATTCCCATTAAGACCTTTGAAAATGTAATTAAATGCTCAAATGACTACTAACATGATTAAACAAAGAACAAGGTAGGTTATCCACTAAGCTTATTAAAGACATTTCACATTCTGTCCTGCTCAGTAATAAATCACAGTGAATTTTTCAGAGCATATCAGCAGGCAAGCAATTTTACCATTAACCTGTCCAGCAGAAGGTTAGTGCTGGAATGCTATTCCATTTTTAAAAATGTTACATCTGTGTCATAGTTTTGTTGTGTTCTGGGGTTTTTTGTTTCTTTGTTTTGTTCTTATCAGGTCTTTATTTCTCTAAAGAGAAAGTAGTAGAGGGAGCGCTCTTTAAAATGCCTTCAATCTAACTGGACAACCTGTGCTTATTCCTTGAGTTTGGTCTGACGTGCAGAAGCAAAGAGGCTTTGTGGAATATACTTATGCATAATTTAAAACATATTGCACTATTATAGGGCTTACTTAATTAAAGCTTTCTTCAATAACTTGTTTTTTTTTCCCCCCATGATGGTCCATACTGCCTGTGACCTTCCAAGCTACCTTCCCCACTAACCTCACACAAACGAAACCACTTCACTTCTGTTCACTGTTGCTCTGTTTACACATTTACTAGTATGGAAATATTTAATTATATGGTAGTTAAGCATTCACATACATGTATATGATACGCGGTAATATGTACCGCATGGATTTATACACATGTATATATATGATATCTATACTATACGCATACATGTATATGTTCACATAGATATGAATGTTATATGAATTGGCACACAAAACTTGTATTATATGACTATATGTGTACAAATATTTAGTGGTGAAGCCTCATATTGCATCACTTTTCCACAATGTTCTCTATAGCCTTTTCACAGTTCTGTTCTTCAGGATACAAATTTCTACAACTACAGCTCAAATTTCATATCTGGATTTGTACTTGCTTTTATAAGGACATGCTCATTTTTGAACACAAAGTGCTGCATGTTTTAATCACTATTTACCACATCAGTACATGTTATCTACAAATTCTACCAGCAGACTGGGGTTTCTTTTTGTCTGTTTTCTTCCAAATATTGGAAAAGCATAAACATTACCTCTGGCGTCTCTTCTATCACCACTAGAAACATCTTGACTCAGCTATGAGTCTCCTGGACAACTTCAGTGAGAGGTTTATCAGACAAATTATTCTTGAGCCCTATTCTTTGCACTAAAGCACTCATGGGCAGTTGTTACTTTGTCCAGGACTGGAATCAAGATAACAAGTTTCCAGTCACAGCTGGGTCTTTCCACTTGAACTTTTCAAGCAGCGGCACATCAGGTTCCTTTGCATTTATGCCAAATTCTCCAAAATTATGAGGAATTGCCACCAAAATGGTAGAAACCCGTCTCCCTTTTGTGGACATGGAGCAAGCCAGCAAGGTCTGTTAAGGGAATAGTTTTTATCCCCCATAGATACTGTTTCAAATTTTGGATCCTTTGTCAGATTTTACGTAATAGATACATATCCCCCTTCCAAATACCTAACAAATATTTATTAAAGACATCTGTTCTTTTTTGGCAACATGGCCAATAAATTTCCATTCCATAATAGGCCTAAACAACTTTTGAAGAGTCTAGTAAGAAGTGATGTTTTAAACACAAAAACCCCACCAAAATTCCTAGAATAGTTTCACTTCATCAGAATAGCTTTCTCGTATCTTTAACTTCTCTTATCAACAGTCCATGCTTTACAACTCTACTACATGAACAAACAGATGTAGCAATCCATATAAATCGGATTTTCTTCCAGCAGTTTTGAAGAGAGATTCAGCAGTTCTGACTATGCTGTAAGATGGACCTAATCCACCTTATGGTATGTCTGAGCTTTTGCAGTGCTTATCTTCACTTTCAGGGCAGCATACTGAAGCCATCTTCTTCCTCGCTTTTTAAATATATATCATGATAGTACAAACCCCAAGATTTAATAATGCTCACCTCTGTGCAGTTGCATGGAATGATCTCGTCTACCCCCATAAGCTATCTAGAGTCATTCCACTACAGTCTGTAAGTCGTGTGGCACACACAAGCATGCAGGTACTTACATGAATGAAACAGCACTAAATGGCTGCTCAAAGCTGAATTTCAAAACTGAAATGTTTACAGCCAGGGATATCTTGTGACTCTTGGCCTTCCACGACATGCTTTCTTGCCCTAAAATTCTTGCATCATACTGCCTATACTAATGATATATGGACTTTTAGTTAGATGCTTGTTTTAAGGAATATAATCAGCTCTTATATCCTTCACCTTTTCTTTTAATAAAATTCAAGTCTTCACCATTCTCCTAGGTTTTGACATTGGTGCTGTGTAGTCTGAATTTGACTAAAGGACATGAAAATTCTTATGCAGGTTGGATCTTTCCAGAGAAATATAAGGTATCTTCTACCTCAGTACTACGTTGATTAAAAATGCTTATTTTGACAACTAAAGATTGTTATAAAATACAATTTTAAAATAATCTTCTAGGACTTTAAAGAAAGCAGAATATAAATTGAAATAACAGTCATTCAGTAAGGCTGGTAGCTGTGGGTATTTCAAAAGTAGAGGTAAGAGACATAGGGGGTTCAGACTATTTCTTAGAGTCAGGCTAAATTAGCTGTGATGGACTTTTAATTATGCAAATTACTCAATTATTGTCCGTAATTTGTTTTGTGTTCCTATGTCATATTAAAGCTGTGCAAAGGTAACTTGATTGATATGATAGTTTTGCTCTATAATATTTATTTTCTCCCACAGAAAAATCCTTGTTCTGTCTGCACTTGCTAATCATTATGAAATTCATTATGTTGAGTGGATGCAAGTCTGAAGGTATTGACATGCACTCATCTCACTGTAATCCTGACAGACCATAGCAGACTGAGGAGAGGCTATCTGGAAGAAATCATTAATACACCTGAGACTGTGCTCTCCTTCTGGCTAACATGGGGGATGTCTTGATTAACAACAAAAGTAAAAGACTGTCTGCAGTGGCATCCTTCATAACTAAACTAAATTTTTGAGAAGTCACTTACTAGAAAGTCTAGAAAACTTGCCTGTATCTATTGAACTACCAGGTATGAAATAAAAAAAAAAGGCATGGGTTTAAAAGAAAATTCTGCTAAACAGCTCTTAGCTGAGCTAGAGGGGAATGACAGTTCTACCTGTCTGTACTGCTCAGTTATGTTTCCAGAGGGTAAATCTTCTGTTACTGCACGTTACAGCTTCCACAGAAATAACTGACAATCTTCAGCTGTGCCAGTTTAACACAGAGAATTGTAAAACTCACTTAGGAACTCCAGCTTGACCCAGTCACACAAAAAATATTTTTGATGATGGTGACCTAAATATCCTATGAGCAGTACTAGCTAGGCAAACAATTATTTCTGAAAATCCATTCTTACACTAAACACTGATGAATAAAGTATTTCAAATTTAAAGTAATATCCTCGGTCTAACGATATCTTTAGAACTGGAAAAATAATAAATCAAAGAATGGCTTATCATAAGAAAAATAAAAATACAATAAAAAGGAAATAGAAGAAAAAACTCCTTCAGCTTTATAGAATATATGCTTTATGATCATTTATTAATTGTATTTTAGCAGAATTCAGTGACAAATCTTAATGTACACAAACAAAATTGTATAGTTTGATAAGAAGCAACAGTTGAAAAAAATGGTGGAAAAATGGAATTGGGAAGTAGTGAATGGAGAATGGAGTTGAGCACTAAAATATAGATTTTTTTTCATATCAATGAAATGATCAACAAGCAGGGTAGTGCTCAAGCTTTTGATCCATTCAGTAGGATTATTGCTTCATACCAGCACTCAGCAACTCCAGTTTGGGGGAATTTGTCTGGCTATAGGGTCTGTGGGCTTCCTTCCTGCCTACGGAAGACAAATACTTTGCACACGAATTTCTACACTTCTCTTTTGAGATTCAGAGCATACAAACATGCCAGAGCCACTGTGCTGCTTGAGACACACTAACAAGCAAGCCCTGAGAGATTTGTTCACAGCCACAAGTAAAATCTGAAGCTCCCCTCTCTTGCCTCTCAAGCATCAACTGGGTGCAGTTACGTTTCTTCTTCAGACTACTTTTCATTGATCACTTTAGTAAAGCGAGGGCAGACCTATTTGCTCAGACCCCCTGGGAAATAAAGGTACATTTTACCTCTAAGGTAGGACCTCTGCTGCAGTTTCCAATCAGATGTCCTTTGTAAACACAATACAGCCTTGATTTTGAAGTGGAAGTGAGAACGAAAAACCATATGTTCCAAATCCTAGACATTTTTTCCTCTCAATAAACATAAAAATCTCAATTCTCTCTAGTACTCACATACACGTATTTAAATAACTCAATAATGAAAGCCAGGGCCTTGGACAGCAGCTGACCATTCATCACTGACACTTGGTATCAAATGAATCCATAAACAGATTTTTTTTCTCATTAAATGCTTTTAAATATAGCTTGTCATAGAAAAGCACAAGTGATTCAAGGACAAAACATCCTCCTCTGCCTATTGTTTCTGCTGATGGATTTGTGTCTTTCCCCAAAACCAAACATATTTCATTTATAGCCTAAGAAATACTTAACACCAAGATAAAAATCCCACAAGAATTTTCTTGCTTTTCTTTTTGTACTTTAAAATGAATTTAAAAAATTGTCTTCTATTTCTGCTTGAAACACAGTACTCTGTGGTATTCCACTTCAAGACAAGTCACTCGTGTAACACTGCAATCTCTTTTCATCACAGAAAACTGTAAAATCATTGATTAGCATCTCTGGCACAAAACTGATATTATGGAATTGCTTTCCTTTACTTTACAAAAGCCAGCCCCTGCACAACTCCAGTGTTTTATCCTGTTCCTTCTGTCCTATAACACCTCACACCACACCAGTCTGGATGGCCTTGGCCACCTAAGCTCTTCTCTGGCTTGAGCTTGTCCCAGCCTTTTGAAGCCACCTTTTGTGTTCATTAAAGAAGTGTTGAAAGATACAGGAGATGAGAGGGAAGACAAAAATCATGAAGCAAACATGTGGAAGCCGGACAGAAACGTTGGCATGGCTCTGATCTGATGCATCTGTTAAGACTCAGGTATAAACTACATAAACCAGATGGACCTAGTGAGTAAGGTATATAATGAACACCCCTGTGTGAAGTTTGCAGTTGTCATTTAAAAGAAAGAATTGGCAGATTTTCTGCAGTGTTTTGCTACCAACTTTCCTAATACCCTAGGGCATATCCAATTCTTCTGTTTCCGTGTCTTCATCTGTCAAGATAGAATAACAGCACACACAGTGAGAACTAAGTTATATACACTCCAGAGCCCTTGGGTAGGAGTTCAGCATTGCTAGTCATAATATATATACAGAATGAGACCTTCCCAAATTACTCAGTTCATAAATCTTAATTTTACTTCATCAGCTCCAGACAGGCTGCTTTTTCCCTCTCCTCTCTAAGATACCATATACACAGAGTCTGTGAATGCAGCTTGTCTTGGTCACTGCAGTAAATGTCTCCTGCCAAATCCCAGCCCAGAATCAAAAGCCCTAGTACCAAATGACCTGTGAGGTCTTGTGAAGTCTATTCTGAAAGCTCTTCAGTCCATCAGGACTTAAAAAAAATGAATTAAAGCTACCATGAGTATATTTATATGTACTAATATCACTCCTCTCGGCACCTGTCCTAGGAACATGCACAATCTCCTTTAGATAGTGCTTCCCTTTCTCCTCTTTCCTATTCTGTCCCTTTTCTCAATGATCTTGAATTAAAGTTTATACCCCAAATGTAGGAAATTTTAAACTCAAGAGGTAGAAAATTTTCTCTTGAGTAGCATCAATGATCCCTGGGGAATCCGAACAATAATTTCTCAGTTAAAATCAGGTTAGCTCTGAACACAGCTTGACCATTTCTCTCTGATTGGTGTCAAGGTTGCTTCGAGATCATCTTTCCTGTTATTTCAATCTGGAAAAAGGTGTTGAGCACAAAAAAAATCACAAACATATCTATTACCATGAGTGTGAAACCATTTAATTTGTAATAGTAAGAAATTTCTATGAAAAAAAATGTTCAGCTCAGTATTTATCTGCAATGCACAATGCTGGTGAAGTATAATTCACATGCTGGAATATTATTCATACCCTTACAGTTTACCTGGGCAGACTTTGGGTCCCAAAAGGGGTGTGTCCTATGGCTTAGCAGATGGTGTGCTAGCTCTGTCTCACTACACAGGACACTTCATCAATTTCTTTGTCACTGTGGAATAACAAAGTACATCTCCAGATGTTTATTTTCTGGAGCATAGAGTTTCTCCCTGTGAACACCTTTTCAGAAATACTTCATTGTCTGGTTTTGTTGCTTATCTCTGTGTTGGACATAAAAGGCTGACAGTTTCTTAGGTTAATGTGGAAGATGTAGTCAGAAAGTTAATTCTAATAAACTGTTGCACCATAATCCCAAAATATTTCATTTCCATGTCTTATTTTTTGTCAACTTTCTTTGATGAGGCATTCACCATCAATTTTCTTTCTGTGACTAATCCTCACCACTTATCTGTTTCCCAAACCTCTCCTCCAATGCCATGCTTTGCCTCTCCAGAGTTCTACAGTTCTGTTACGACATGAGTATACAGCCTTAATGCAGAGAAGCAGGTGCAAGATGAGGACAACACCTATGTGCCCTGAGAGCAGGTGATGTTTCCTTGGCTGACTGCAGCTCCGACTGCTATTTGGCCTGTGTAATAGTTGAACTCCACTTGTGCTTTCTTCTGCACTTGCCAACCTGTAATTTGTGCCCTTCTGGAAGGTCTGTGGTGCCACAGTCTCTCCAGGTCCTCCAAGAGCAGAAAGAAGCTGTGGATGACTCCATACACGTCCTGCTCTGATATGTTTTCCTGGCAGCCTGGAGATGTGCAGCCCTGTTACACAATCTGTTGTTTCCATGCGTTTCTGTTGCACAAATAGATGTGAACCATTACTCCACACCTCCATTTATGACTTGCAGTATCTGCCTACAAAAGGAGATATTAAGCCCCATTTTGAAACGACAGGTGGGTTCAGAGAAGAAAAGAAAAAACTGCACCTTCATTGCAACAGTCCTTGTGAGACACCTTTATTTCAAAGTTCTTTAATAATAGGATGTTTCCTTCTGTGTATTCATGTGCATCTGTTGGCCTTGTGTGCTGGTTTGGCCAAATTTGGAAGAAGCTAGGCTAGCTCAGTCGGTAGAGTATAGAGCAATGATAGGGGATACAACATCACAAAGTCACCCCAAGACACCTTGCCAATTGTTTCAGTATCTGTGCATGGAAAAGGGAACTGGACTCTACCAGGATGCACGCACACCATAAGGAGAATATATTTATTTTATCTGAGTTCTGGGTTATAAATTCTACCCTCGCTTATATCTCTAAGTAAGGGGTCAAAGATGAGATGTGGTGGCTTTTGGTGACAGAATCCAGCTTGGCTTTAGGTTTGTAGGTCACGCACATAGTGTTGGCAGTTAGCAGTAAACATTTCTTACTGTAAAAGGAAAAAAAGTGATGTGGAAGTCACTGAGTGATAATAAACACAGAATTTCTAAAGGCCATTTACAGTAATTTTTCAGTCTGGAAATCTACATTAAGCCATTTCCTCCTCTCATCAGCAATTAGAAAGCCCAAAACTGAGCATAAGGTTTTCTTTACATTGGTGTACTACTATACACAAACGGGCTGTGTATTTGGTAAGGAAAGAGAAATTCAGTTTTGTGTGTCAGAAGTACCAATGAACAGAAAAAAACTTATGAGAAAGAATTATAACAAGAATGCCCAGGAGATGAGCAGTTGTACTGAGAAGAACACTAAAAAAGCTGTGAAATGCCAGGTCATACTGTACCTATAGATGCACTTCCAGGTACTTCCCCGAACTCACGCACTGATTTTAGGAGTAATTCAATTCTAAAGCTTACCTCTACTATAAACATACAGGTTTCCTATCATGTTAGAATTCAAAATCAGAAGGCCAGGAACCATAAAGTGGTACTATACTCTTGTCCTTCACTGTTGATTAAGCATCACAAAAGAGATTTCTGACAAATGGCAGATTTAGCTGTCAGACTCAGAACTTACTGCATTTGTTCCTGCTCATTCCTTCTCATTTAAAAAATCTGCTAACTACAGAAATAAGCTTGGACTTCTGGGGAAGCCTTGCATGTCTCAGATCAGAAAGTAGCCTCAGGATGTAATTCAGCACGAGTATGTTAATGAAGACTATTCCTGTCATTATTGTTGCTATCTAATAGGGAGACTGAGAGATGGGATCATTTGTTTCTTGGTATTTAATGTCCCCCCATATGAAAAACAGCAAGGAGTAAGTAAATTATATTGTATGACATAATTTATATTACAGAAAACAATCTTCACAGGAAAACCTTATAAATAGAAATTTAACTAATAGAACATAAGTTCTAATATTTTTCGAGAAAACTTGTTTTTTTCATTACTACCTTGTTTCCAGAGAGTATAACCAATTTTATAAGCCAAATATGCTTTTGTGTGCTGCAAGAGATTTGAAAGTTTCCAAGCTCTTGATTTTTCTTCCTCTTTTTTAAATATACCTGCATGTACAGTGTCGGTGTTTGTGTTACTGGAATACATGCAGTGACTTTTTTTGTTCAAGATTCTTCAAACTCTTTTATGAACACTGATAATAGAGCCTGATGTACTCTGGTATCATTCAGCAGATGGCTAAACAGAGGATGGAAAAGAAAGATGGAACAGTCAAGAAGATCTGTGCAACTAAGCTTGATACAACTCCCCAAGCTATTAGATCCTGCCTTTGTATCTTTTTTGCAGTGTCAGCTCTCTGGCTCCCCTTTAAAAATTTTTATTTATCCCTGATCCTGTACAATCCCATCTTTTACAGTTTTATATAGACTAACTAGTTCTGTCTAGACCAAACCTGTCTGAGGGGGCAGAGGGCACTGCCACTGCCACTTGTTATAAATCTCTGCTCAGTTGTAACTCCTCCCCTGTGTTTCAGCAATCACATTTGAAGGTAAAGTTGTCATTTACAGTTTTATGAAATGAATTTACATACTGAAAAATGGAGTCCTGCCATGTTTTGCACAAAGGGACTTTACTCACAAAAGGCACATTCCACTGAAGTTAACAACAGCAGTTGCTTTTCTGGTCAGACAGAAAGCCTAGGATTAATAGCTATGGGCATAAAGCAGTTGGTGAATTTCTGGTTCTACCCAAGTCAATGGCAAATCTCGAAGTGGAGTGTGGAATTCATCCGTTTAGGATTAAAGAGGCAGCACATTAACAACTGGAGTTAATTCCTGTACATCTTATCAGAAGCATGAATACAGTCAGCTTCTTCAGACTAGACTGCTAAAACCTCCTTCCAGCTCCTCAGTTCCACACATGTCCTAGAATCATAGAACAGTTTGGGTAGGAACGGACATTTAAAAGTCATCTAGTCCAACTCCCGATGTAATGCTCTAAAGGCAAAACTGCACACTCTTATCTGTTTGTGGCTGGAAATATAGCTCTGTTCCTCATATTAAAGTCTATTAATCCCCCTCCTGAAAGTTTTCAAAATGCTTATGCCAGAAAGCATTGCAATACAGCATTCTGGCTTAAGCTTGCAAAATGAAAAATAACTTACCTAGTTTTGCTTCATTTCTAGTGACTTTCTAACCTGATATGTTCACTATATGTTAAGCTGGAAGTTTGGAAGAGGCCCAGTTCCTCAGGATCCACAGAGATCAATAACAGTCAATTAAGCTAGTCATACTCCAACACAAATATAATGAATAACCTTCTAAAGTGTCAGGCATCCTAAAAATCTTAATTTTCCTCTATGAAGTCACACCAAATATTACCTAATACCAACAGTAAATATAATGGAAGTACTGTGGCAGAAGTAGTAACTGTTGCATTGAAGAGTGTTTGTAAACAAGAATCCCCAAAATGCTTAAAATAAGAAGTAGGGTTACACACATAAAATGACACTGCTTAGCAGTCTAAGCTGTACTAAAGGATGGCTTCGACATTTAGTAGCACACAGCCTTTCAGTGAGTCTTAGATTCAATGTCTAATTTTGAAAGCAGAGTGTAGAATTTGTTTCAACTCACTTAAACAAGTAAATTTTCCAAGTTTATTCCTACTGAAAATTATCCCAGAAGCAGACAGGCTGAATGTTGAGCACCCAGAAGCAACACTGCATCAGCCGGTGAGTATTTTCTGAAGTTCTCCCTCAAATTAAATGATGGTGATCCATGGTGAAGGTTCAGCCTAAGTGAAACTTGCAGTAAGAAACTCAGAATTTGGAACGTTGCCTTTACTTACTTATTTATTTATTTCAGTTTTAAGAATTAATGGTTTAAAGATTAAGGGCCAGCCTCTGTCCCGTGTGCTATGTGCAGAACTCCCACTGTTGTCAGTGGGAGTATCACAAACGTATTTGAGGCAGAATGTGACCTTTTTATGCACATAGCCTTTTTGGGTAACATCAATATTTCAAAATTGACTATGAATTAGATTTACATGAAGGGCAGTTCTGATAAAATAGCTAACAAGGAACAGAACATTGTGCTGACCTTCAGGGTGGATACTATCCTTTGTTAGCAAATTGTTCAATGAACTGAAATCACGAATCCCAACAGATTTATTTTGTCATATAAACTGCTAGTACTGTGGTGACTATAAAATACATATGTTGATTTTATGAGGATAAAATAAAGAAATGGAAATGGGGATTTTGTGTAGATTAAAAAAAAAACAAACCAGGAATAGTTATGACTCTGAAAAACACATATTCCTTCATTCTTTTAAATGCAAAATTCCCAATCAAGAAATAAATCCAACTCTAAGTAACTGAAGTTTGGAGCCCAAATTATATGCATATTGTGAGTTGCACTCCTACACCACCTTTATCCTATGCAAACTGACAGTATACTATTGTAAACATCTATCAGTAGCTTGACAAGCTTTCATCCATGTAGTATTGGTATTTCAGCAAGTGATTATGCAATGAAAATACAAAATAACATTCGGAAAGGGGACAGATCATGTTTGTTGTAAAGAAAATAAAATATTAAAATATTACCAGAATACACCTAATTTTAAAGATTTAAAAGCCAATTTTTATTAAAAGTGTATTTGTAAATGTAAAGTCCTTATGATAAACAGAAATACTATAGATATTATTTTCCTTGATAGACCTTTTTTTATAGTAATTTTTCAGCATAAACAGTCATAATTTACAGCAGATACCAACAAAGCAGAGCGCTCAAGTCCACTGTAAGAGTCCTAACATAGCCAATGGCTTACACATACTTCTCATCAATTATACATACTGTGTCCTCTTTTGTGGTAGCTTAAATTACATGTCTGAGAAGACCAAAGTGGAAAGGATATACAATGTGAGAATCTTATCACAAAAGTTAAGAAAATATGTTGCTCCAGGTGGTGCTAGCAGGAAGGGAAACGAGTAGGGAAAATTGTCTTGTTATCTCAACCAACCTTTACCTGCTGGACCATGAGTTCACAGATGGAAGGAGCAAGAGATCAAAAAATGTGGGAACTACCCAGTGCTCTTAGTGCCACTAGTGACAGGAGCATGGGCAGGTGGGTGCCTGTTAAAATGGCAAATTACATAATCCTGAATCACACAGCTCCTCTTTTCAGCCAAACTTTATGTTCATGTTTATTTAAAATCAAAATAAATGTGGAATTTGTTGAATTGACACCAATTTTACTGCATCAATCACAATATAAGCTAGAAATAGAGGATTTCTTTAGGATGCAAGCTATGAATTCAATTATCTTTGTCACAGAAAGTTAAATGAATAAATCTGGCAATATATTTGGCACAGCTTTTCCTCTTGAAAAGACAAAAAAAAGGTAAAAATCTTATGCAGGGATTTTCCATTAGGAAAGCCCAAATGGACTGTCAGTATAATGCAGAGTATCATTTTACTTAATGCAAGAACCAGCACCCAGGAGAAAGGAGACCTTTTTAAAAAGCCCTTCAGTAGACCAATGGCAGAGCTAGAAACAAGAAAAAAGGAGAAATCTCAAGTTAAAAATATCACACCAAATTTTAGGTTTTCAGGCATTCTTTTGGTGAAATTCTGCCTCACCTTCCTGTGTGCTTACCTCTTTCCCTTATGGCTGACTATACCTCCAGCCAGACTTGGGCACCTCTGCTAATAGTCTGACTGGCACAGCACAGATTATCTCCAGTTCACACACCCCAGGTCAGACAGGTGTAGTGCCCGCCTTCAGAAAGATGTGCTGCCTCTTGCTAAGATCCACGTGACCAGGCACAACATCTCACCAAGGCAGCCACGAAGCTTTTGGACCAGAGCAGCTTTCTGTGCAGCCAGATTGGAATACGGGGCAGAAGGAATTAGGATTTGCCAGTACCAGTCAGCCAATGCTGTGGGATTCTGCACAGAGTGTAGGGAAAGTGATATTAATGCACATATCCTATGGCAAGTGACAAAGCACAGACAGGGTTAATGTTGCTGCCTGCTTTGACAAATGCTCCCCTCAGCAGTAACGAGTGATGTCCCAGCTCCAGAGACATCTTCCCAAACAACATATGGAAAGTTGTTCATGATAAAACATGATCGTTTCAAATATTCTTGGAGAACACTGAAAGCTATAGTCCAAAAGATGCATGGAAAGAACATAGAAATGTTTCCCAAGATCTCATCTAAGACCAAAACTTGGCCTCCCTGGGTCATGGGCTTCTACATTCCTAGGATGCCTAGGCATGAGAAGGCCATGACTGCAACAGCTATGTAACCACCACATATCCCCACTCACTGAGAATATTTTGGAGATCTGACTGGAACAGTCTGGACTTATAAAAATAAGGGATTTGCACTGAGATACTGCATGACCCATCTGTGGAGGACAAAATTAACATACTGATACCCAACCACATAAATCACAGAGATGACTAACCATTCCCATCTACCTTCCGAAGATAAAGCAATTTATAAAACACAAAAGTAATCCCATGCAGTCAGGATGTCAAAGGAGAGAAGTGCTTAAAATATATATCTCAGATCAAAAAACTAATATGTGATCTGGTATCTTTGCTTTTTCAAGTGGCTCTAGATTTATTGAAGCAGATTCTCATCTGAAGTAAATCAACATCCTTCAATAAATCAATTAGCAGTGTTTTCCTGATTCTCATTAGATGGTGATTGGGCTGCTGGAATGCCTGAGGTCAGGAAGTGCTGGGGAAGTCTCAGGAGAACACACATCATTGTTAGGAGAATTCCTGCTCCCTGAACAGGCAGAAGGTACTGCTTAAGAAAGAGCAGATATCCTTATGAGAGGTGCTTATATTTAATGCTTACAGGAGAAGGATGGGTTCTTAATGTGTAGTTCTTGTTTGGGGTGGGAGGAAGTGAAATTAAGCATGAATCAGCCAAAATAATTTTTAGATTTTGGGGATTTTGCAATGGCTTACAAAACAAGCCAGCTAAGTAACTAAGTAGCAAAGATTAAATAAAGGCTTTTAAATTTGGCTTATCAGCCATGACCATTGACAGTATGACTTTGATCCATAAAAGGAGAATAAAATTTTATAGCTTTACATGACATTAAAATTATCTCTGCGAAGAGCTTCTCCTGATGCTAAAAAATAGTGCTTGCTTCATAGTGCTCTGCAACACTTCAGAGCAAGGACTCCCACAGATAAATGCTTCTGATATGTGGTTTTCAGTTTCACCTGATTTTGCATTTGGTAGATGCTGATGCTAAGCCCCCACAGATTTTAAAGCAAACAAAGAAACCAAAGCCAAGACTGGTCAGTCTTTGGGATGAGAAAAAGTAGGACCCCTTCAGCAGAGGTAGGTAATGTCAAGTTTAACAAACGAACAAACAAGACATAATAGGCCAGAGTTAGAAAAGTATGAATTTTGTCTGAAACTGGGTCTGTGATTTCTGAATCTTTGGTGTAGTGACAAATAGCTGGTTAGGTACCATCATAGTTTAAAAATACTTGTAAAAGATTAGAGGATTATTATCAGTTTACACAAAGAACTTTAGCAGGTGTCTGTCCTTCCCTCGAACCTGCCATCTCAGTTGCATGGCTTGTTTTTAATTTATTCCCCAGCCAAGCTCTTTCAGCTCTCCAGGGATCTGATCATGCAGTTTTATTTGCAGTTTACAGAAATAATGAGAATATAAGAAACTTCCAACCTGGCTTTCCATCACTTAACTTTCAAACAGAATAAATCCTGAGAGCAAATTTGTTTTGGGTAGAGCGTAAACTCTGATTCACTGACCATGAAATTCCCATCCTGTCAGGATCAAGATTTGTATTTCTCTCTGTATTGCAGCACATCTGCTGAACCAGACCTGTCACTGCTAACTTAAACTTTTATTTCTTCTTGCCAAATTGGCGAAGAGGGCTTTTAACTAAATTTACCAAGGGAGGGAAACCTCAGTCCCTCCCACTCCAGCCAGTTTGATGCCACACCAGGCATAGATGCCTGGAGAGGGATAGCAGGTCAGCAGGAGCACCTGAGGAGCAGCACAAAGGAATACCAGCCACTCCAGCCCGTAAGTCGGATTTATCAGGGCCCCAGCCAAAATGCTTCTGTGCAAACACATGCAGCATAGGGAATAAAAAGGAGTTAGAGGTGTGTGCATGCCTGCAGCACCACCATCTTAATGACTCTCCACATAAGAAGGGTGTGCACCTCTGAGAGTGGGTCCAGAGGAGGGCAGGATGATCAAAGATGATCAGAGGGTGGGAGCATCTCTCCCATGGACACAGGCTGAGAGAGTTGGGATTGCTCGGCATGGAGAATAGAAGGGTCCAGTGAGACCTGATTGTAGCCTTCCAGCACCTAACAGGGGCCTATAAATTCAAGGAGGATAGATTTAGATTAGGTATTAGGAAGAATTTTGTGACTGTGAGGATAGCAAGGCACTGGAACAGGTTGCCTAGGGAAGTTGTGGATGCCCCGGGCCTGAAGTGTTCAAGGTCAGGTTGGATGGGGCACTGAGCAACCTGATCCAGTGGAAGGCGTCCCTGCCCATGACAGGGGGCTTGGCACTAGATGATCCAGGGTTCCTAATAATTTAATCTTTGTAAAAGTACTCATGAATTGTACTGTGTTGTGGGTGTTACACTGGTTGCAAAGTAAATATTTATGGAAGTATATATTCCTTTGGTAATAAATAAATCCATTAGAATGTTTTCTCTTTAATAAAAAAATTGGCTAATGGCCTAATACAAGTTCAGTTAGTTTACCTAAAGCTAGATATATATTTAAATTTTGGTATTTTCATTTCAATTTATTTTTAGTGCATGTTTTCGGTTGATTTGTTTGGGTCTTTAATGTATAACCAGTAGCTACAATGTAAGAAAAAACTGATATTCATCTTTCCCCTTCTGAAGGGATAGAGCTGAACAGTAGTTCAGTCTGGAATTCTAATGTGTCTGGGTGACAGAAATGGACCTGTAAATGAGCTATATCCATAAAATAAGACAGCAGCTCCCTGAAAAATATACAGCAGATTTCAGAAGCACTTTTTGAAGGGTTAATTTACAAAATAAGTGTCTACCAGTGTAATAATGCTTTTTAAAACTTATTTTTTTTAATTCTATTTCAAAAAAGAGAAAAAATTTCTGTGTAACCTCTTCTTCATAAAGGGTGATGTAGCCAGGCAACAAGAGTGGGTGATTTGTTTCCCTTTGCCATGGCTTTGCTTGTTTCTGCAGTCTAAGATGCTTCATGCTCTTAAACAAATTGATTTGGACTCTACAATTCAGTGGGGAATTATGTCATCTACTTTGCGGTTACTATCACACACAGCTGATACTGTATTTCACCATCTTACCAGACAACTAACATCAGTTTTGCCTTCAACAATTCAGAAAATTATTTCACTTTTGCAGGTTCTTTTTCTGACTGAACAGCCTGGGGTCTGATCCACCTCTTGGCAACAGCTTTAGAATCTCCCTGTTCTTGCGTGGAAGTTTCTTTACAGATGAACTTCTGCTCAAAGGTCTGAACATGAAAAGTCATATCCCGTCTTTTGGTTTCTAATTCACATGAAAACTACAAAGAGCGCCTTCCAACAGGCTTCCAGATATAGATGTGTACATGCCCATGTTAAAAAAAAAAGTGTATATTTAATTTTCAAAATGTATTTATTTATAGGAGAGGTTCAATTTCTAAGTAAAAAGAAAAATTACTGCTTATTTTAAAAACTATTGCTTTGAACCATTTTAATAAAAATATAACGAAGGAAAAATGGACTATCCTCCAAATGCCTTTCATGAAAACAGTGCTCCACTTAAAATACAGAACAGTGTTTCACCATGTTGTTAACACCAATGAATAAATTTAAAGTTTCAACGAGCAGCGTATCGCTTGTCTCTCCTTGCTAAATCCCCAGGTGAATGCAGTTTTTATATAAAACAGAAGCCAACCTGGAGAATCCTATTCAAGACACATTTTACAGGCCAAGCAGACTCTTCAGCTGGTTTGGCTGGTATTTTCAATTCTAGTCCCTAAGTGCAGAGTTACATATTTACATGAAACTCAAAGCTATACTCTGAATTTCTCATGCACTTCACAGCACTACTATTTCAAAGTTGTGAAAGCCAATGCAGGATAACAGGGGAAAAAAAAGTATTTGTACAGACTGTAATATGGAGAAAACAGCAACAGCTGCAACACAGGCTGCCTTGCCAAGTGGTACGTGCTAGGGTTTGAATAAATTACACTACAATTGGGCAAAAAGGCTGGATATTAACAGAGAACATTATATCATGCTGGTAACTGGTAATATATATTAAAGAGATATAATACGATATTATACAAAATTGACAAATAATATGCTTTCATTCAGAATTCTCAGAAATTCATGATGTTCCCATGATTTCAAGTATTTTCTCTCCAAGACAACTTTTTGGCTTTGTTCTGGAGTTAAAACTTTATTTTTTAATGGAAATTAGGAACACACACACACAGTGTCAGTTGTCAAATAATTATTTTTTCTTATATAGCAGAGTCATAAAGGGTGTTTTCAGCATCAGTTAATGTACTATTTTGACCAAGTCAGTCTTATTAAAGCCTTACCTTACCTCAAAGTAAAACAAAACAACAATTAGAAAACAAATTGATTTTGGTAAAATTAAAAATACATTCTCATTATAGAAGCTTTTTCTCTCATTGGAAGACCACAGTTCACAGCTTGCAACTGAAGGAAAATTTTGTAACTTCATCCAGTTAATACAGCCATAAGCATATGTCTGCTCACCAAGGAAAATTGCTGCACCAGGCAACTGGAGAAAGCAAGGCCAGCACTCTTTAAATAAGGCATGAATTCAGGTTGCAACTGTGGCTGCTAAGAGACAGACACTACCAAAATAAATATAAGAAAAAAAATAAGCAGAAGTGGATACAACATTTACTCTCAGGTACCAATTTCTGTCCGCTGAGAAAATCCAGAGCACCTTGCAGATTACAGTAGTTGTCACAGGATCTTTAAGAGTTCCAGGAAAACTGCTGCCAGTATGGACATTGGAAAAAAATATGATCCAAATTAATTCACTATCTGACTAGAGCTAAATTGCCTGTTTCAAACAAAATGCAGATTCCCTGTTCAAAATTGCTTGATCCTTGCATGGCTAGGTCATCAGATAGCCATGGGTCAGGGATTGCAGGCTACCCATTTCAGGACAACACACGGAAGCAGACATTCTAAAACAGGAAGAGGTACCAAGTTCCCAGCAAATTCTACAATGGGCACATCTGAAGGACACACTGGGACTCAATTTAAAGGCTTTATCTTCTCTTCCAGAGAAGCTGGCTAAAACAGGTTAACTGCTAGTAAAGTGTTCCTACAGTCCTTGCAGAGAAAATCCACTCCATCTTCATTCACAATAGGTAGATTTGTGAAATACTGAATATTACGAGTTGTGGTAATGAGTTCTTGATAATTAAGTAAGAAAAAATCAGCCTCACGTAAATTTCTCCTGCTGTAGAACCCATCTAGTGCGCATCTAGTCTATCACTCACTCGCTCAGCCATTCACTCCACAGGATTGTTTGCTTCTTGACAATAAATGCCAGTTTCCTGATTCTTGCTCTGTCAAAAAAAACTCCTTTCAGATATGCTCTGTTTCAAACTCTTGATGGCTAACCAGTAACACCAAGGTTAAATTCATAACAATCTTGATACAGAAATGTGGTTTATTTAAAACGTAAACACATTAAGATCCATTATCTTATGATATATGGCTAATTTGTGTACTACATTCCCTGGAATGATGGTTTAAAAGACGCATTTTAGCAGATAATCTACAGCATACTTTATTCTCCTTAATGGTACTCATGGGAATTTTACATTCCATTCAGTTTTCTATTTTATGCTCATGATTTAAGTACTCATGCTAATAATACTAATAGTTCAGTGCCCTGCAGCAATATGTGCGTAAAAAGCAAAAAAAAAAAAAAAAAAATCAAAAAGCAAAAAAGAGCTATTTGCTTTCAATGTTTCAAATTCAGCTAAGGATTAACATTTCTGTGT
Source organism: Struthidea cinerea (assembly GCA_013397865.1). Classification (NCBI taxonomy): domain Eukaryota; kingdom Metazoa; phylum Chordata; class Aves; order Passeriformes; family Corcoracidae; genus Struthidea; species Struthidea cinerea. Next base: position 2,681,563 of record VZTI01001557.1, on the reverse strand, counting down.
TTCTTGTTATTAAGAACTCCAGGCAGTTTTGCTGTAGGATTTAGACAGCTGAGTGAAACAGAATCACCGAATCCCAAAATCTCAGAGGAAAAGACCTCTGAGATCATGAAGTCCAACCTTTGACTGATCCCCACCTTGTTATCCAGACCATGGCACTAAGTGCCACTTCCAGGCATATCTTGACCACCTCCAGGAATGGTGACTGCACCACGACTCTGGGCAGTCCAGAGGCTGACCCCTACAACCTCCTTTCAGGGAGTCATAAATAGTGATAAGGTCTCCCTGAGCTTCCTTTTCTCCAGGATAAACATCCACACCTCCCTCAGCTGCTCCTCATGGGACTTGTACTCCCAACCCATCACCAGCTCCATTGCCCTCCTCTGGACTCACTCCAGCACCTCAATGTCCTTCTTGTAGTGAGAGGCCAAAACTGGACAGAGAATTAGAGGTGCAGCCTCACCAGTGCTGAGTGCAGAGGGACAGTCCCTGCCCTGGTCCTGCTGGCCACACTGTTGCTGATTCAGGCCAGGAGCCATTGGCTGCCTTGGCCACCTGGGCACACACTGGCTCATGTTCAGCTGCTGTTGACCAGCACCACTCTGCCCCAGCCTGGAGCACTGCAGGGGTTGTTGTGATCCAAGGGCAGGACCCAGCACTTGCCCTTGTTGAACCTCATACCTTTGGCCTTGACCCATCGATGCAGCCTGTCTAGATCTGTCTGCAGAACCTTCCTGCCCTCCAGCAGATCAGCACTCCCACCCAACATTTTGTCATGCATAAATTTACTGAAGGTGCACTCAATCCCCTTACCCAGATCATCGGCAAAGACATTAAACAGGATTGGCCCTAATGCTGAGCCCTGGGGAACCCCACAAGTGACCGTCTGTCAGCTGGATGTGACTTGATTCACCACCACTCTCTGGGCCTGGCCATCCAGCCGGTTTGTACCCGGCAAAGACTGCACCTGTCCAAGCCATGGGCTGACAGCTTCTCCAGGAGAATACCATGGAAGACAGTATCAAAGGCTTTGGATAAAAAAAATAGAGTGTAATATGAGATTTTAGGTCCAAAGGAAAACATGAAAAACTTCTAATTAGTTTGTAATCCATACATTTCCCTACTTTAAATGCTGTCGTTACTTCCACAACTGTTGCTGCCCTGTTTGAATGAACTGCTACTGGCCTCCTGCCGTAACCCCATGGAGATCCTCAAGTGATCTGTCCCTTTGCTTATGCCACTCAAGGGGGAACAAGTCACTAGTCTGACTTGGCCACAGGCAGCAAGGCTCAGCTCTGCTCCCACAGAAGGTCGCAGAAGCAGAGCTCCTTACGCTACTGCTGTGAACAGCATAGCAAGGAAAACTGCTCTTACATTTTGGGAATGTTCAACCACCCACTTTCCCGCCCTTTTGAGGAATGGGACTTTAGCAACATGACACTTCACTGAGCAACCTGATCTAGTGGGTGGCCTCTCTCTCCATGGCAGGGGGGTTAGAACTAGAGTATTTTAAGTCCCTTCCAATCTAAGCCTTTTTGTAATTCTACAATTCTCTGTTTTTCTACAGTATGACAGCAAATTAAAAAACCCAAACCCATAAGCAAAAATATTCTGTTAAAATCCAGTTAAAACCAGTTATGTTTTCTATGGTATTTGCTAAACTTCAACTGCTGAATATCATGCTCACATTTGTTTAAAAACTTTGTAAACTTGGTAACACCTGAGAAACTCCATTGCAAATATTACTTTACTCAAACTGTGCCTTCTGCTTTGGCACAGCAGTGACTGTGCACTGGTTCTGATTTCCTAGACTGCAGATTTAATTTCTTGACTATTTTTAGGACTTGCTTTTGAATTCTCTGGATTGATAGTGAGCATCTTGGTACGAACACTAAATATATATATAAAACATCTGAAAGACTGCAGTGCCCTGATACACTGGTTTTGGCCACAAAGCTGGCTTAAGAAGTTTCTTGCTCTTTTCATCCCTTTGTCCCACACATGACAGTGGAACAAAAGATGCAGCATGCTACGGTTTGCACATGGAAAAGGGAGGGGTTGGGAGTATAGAGATGGTGGCAGGACTGTCCTAGAATGATTTTTTTTTTTTGCAGAATCATGTGTCCTCAGCTTCATCTGCTCTGAAAAACCTCTGACACTACTGATGTGTCTTACGTAACACACAGGTTTAAGTAGCTCACTAAACAGTGGCAGTAGGAATTTGGTTTCAGGAAGCTACTGGGAGTGAAAGGAAACAAGACTAGGGATTT
>VZTI01001557.1:2639460-2679263 GCA_013397865.1 Struthidea cinerea | reverse complement strand
CCTTTTTTTTTTTTTTTTTTTTTAAATGTTTGCACATTGTCTTTTATTGCCTTTCCAGGAAAATTTCTTTAAAAGCAATACTGCTCTTAACTTTATAGAGTGTTACAAATTATTTTTTACTCTTAGCTCATTAACAAAAAACTGAATTGTATGGGTACAGAGAGCTAACTGTAAAAGCAAAATTAATTTGCTTTTCGGGTTCACTTCACAAAGTGCATTAGAACCTAGCTGAAATCAGTGAAATATCTGTTAAGTTTGGGCACAAGTATACTTGCCTTGCAAATAACACAATAAAAAAAGCCCCATTACAGAATAAAGAGGTTAATCACTCTTACAACAATACACAGAATAAGCAGCAGCTACACCTAAGTAACTATACTTAGTATTTGATCTATCCATAATTGTGTGGGCAATTTTCAGTAATTCAGTGTTCTTGACCAATTCTAACTGGAATTGTTACCTCCTATGAGACCATTTGAAAATGTAATGGGCACTTACTTGGTTTTGAAGACTAAAATAGAATTTAAACTACTGGCTCTGTAAGGTTCTTTATTATTATTTTTAGTTTCACAGTTTCACATTTTTAGTTCCAATTCACATGCTTAAATGCTCAAAACAAGAGTCCTGACAGCTCTCACTTCCTCTGCAGCGTAGTATGGTGGGAGACGCATTTCTTCACAAACAATGAGGTCAATTTTGTTTCTTTTCTGAGCTGCCCAAAGTATAATTTCTGCTAAAATTAATATATACTTGTGTGCTGGCTGATCTTATGACTGATTTCTAGTTGTTTCGACAGCTGCAGTTGTAGTATGGGCTGTCACTGAAGTCAGTAGAAAACTTGTCACTAACTTCAGTGGGAGTTGGAACAGGAGCTTTATAAGCTGCATTTAAGAGTTTAACAAGTCCTTAGAGGCTTCATGGAGCTAAAACATTTCTAAAGCATGTCTTTTCCCTTTATTCTGAACAGATTTGTAATGTTGCAAAGGAGAGGCTTCTTCAGGCATTGTGTCAACTAAAAAAAAATCAGCAGACCATCAGCCCAGCCACTGAGTTATCTCTAGGTTTGAAAATTTGCCACAACAGAAATTTTATCACTCAATAATATTTATACGATATTTGAAGAGAAGAATAATGCAGGCTTAAATGCATTGAGGGCATCATTAAGCATAAATTTGTAGCTGATTATTTGATATTAGTGTTTTAATAATTATATCAATATTTATTAAATTTTGTGCTTATATGAGTGAGTAATATCAAAACTACAGAAACTTTTAAATGTTCTTCCTTTTACTATATCTTTGGTTTTGCTTCTATGGCTGCACACACTGTTATTTTTGGAAGGATGGGGGAAAGCATATAATCAGGCAAGTCTGGTACCTCCACCATGTTAGTCCAGGATATCTTCAGATATTTCAATTCCTGATAGTGTGCCCTGCCTGATTTGTGTCTCTGGCCACTCCCATTTCACTAAAAAGGGTTTCTGGGATTGAACTACTCAGCTTTCAAATTGAACTCTCACACTGATAAGCTCAGCTTTCCATGCCAACAACTTTCAAAGTGTGGTGGAACAGTACTACAAGTCATTTTCTCCTTTAGATTAATGGCAAATGCAGTGAAAATGTTACCTGAGCCTTTTTTTTTCCCATTTTCATAGGATTAATGAACATACCATGCTATATGAGAATGTAAAAAATGATTGTGTTCCAATCGGATTAAAAGAAACTGAATTTAGTTCTCATGTTATCACATGGTGTAAAAATGAAAAGTTGAAGACTTCTCCACTAAAACTGATGGAAGGACAGAATAACAAATTTCACTACTTTTACTTCAGTTTATGGTGACTATTCTGCCATTTGTCTAGAGTAAATTTGCTGAAGTTGGGTTATGAGAAAGTAGATCCACACTTGGAGAGATAATAGCTATTTAATTTACATGTTCCTCAACACCCCTGGGGTGAAATCAGTCATCAACCATGTTTCATGTAAGAAATATGGGCTAAGGTTGATGTGCTTGATTTGGGGGGGCTGTACCTGTAACTCCATGGCACCAGCTGGCACCTCGGTGACGTTTTGAGAAAGCACCACCGCATCGCCACCAATCTTCAGAAAATAAGACACCAGCAAAACGGTTAATTTTATTTTAATTAGTACATAGCTAAATATAGCTGGACTACTGAGTAAACTACAGTGGGAAAAGGGCTGTATATGACATATGTGAGCTGTGACATCATGTGTGATGACATCAGTGGGCTTATCCCGACTGGGTCCCTACTTATTGTTGTAACAGTTGAATATGCAATGGGCATTATATTAGTAACAGACACAATCTACTATGCAAATCTTATGTCTTCCTCAAGTAAGAATGAGATTTTTTTCCCCAAATTCAGTATTTTCACACTGCTACTGCTAAAAGTATAGTAGAAAACATCAGCCACAGGCAGCTTAATAAAATTAAATTTATATGATTCCTCCACTTATTATTTACTTAAAATAGTAAATATTACTGTAGTGGTATATTACTGTGACAACAGTGCTCCTATACATATATTTACTTAATATTTACTTGCTATGGCAATCATTAAGTTCACTTGGACCTACCTTAAGTGGCAAGGTTATCTTGTTAATATTTTTGGCAAGCGACACTGTACATTGGTTGCATTTTCAAGCATCAAAATGAAACTCATGCAAGAGGGGTTATACTACGAGTATGGCTGTCTGTTTTCTGGAAATTAATGACAAGCTGATAAATTTGAATTTTTGAAGAAAAATATCATTAGTTATGTGAAACCTACAACTGGAAAGCATTAGTTTACAATCAAGTGGATTTTTTTTTTGGTGTAAAAAATGACTACAGAATAAAAATGGGAGAGAGTCAAATTGGAACAGAGGTCACCTAAACACTCTCACTGGAATTTAAACACAAGAGTAATGTTTGTTTGCATAATTTTTCAGTGATTGCATATTCGCTTGCAGCCAAAGCACAGATGTGACCGTTTAATGAAAATAAAGTCCTGCTCTAAATCACTGTCTAAGCTGTTCTCTCATAAGAAATATGTGTAAGTATTAAAAAGATAACTAATGTCTATGATGGGATGCCCAGAAATAAACTCAATATTCCAATTATTCTCAAGTGTCTGGACTTTCTTTGTTTTGTTTTGGGTTGGATTTTTTGTTTGGTTTGGTTTTTTTTTTTCCATTTCATATTAGGAAATAAATTGGCTAAAATACTTTTGCCTGTTCTGTTTTTTCATAAAAGCTCTACACACTACAAAGTATGTGTATACATGAACTGCAAAGCTGTTTTTACTGCAGTAATAATCAGCTTTAATCTTGTTTGCTACCATAATGAAAATTCTAACAAAAATTTTAACAAATAATAATTCTTACAATCTTCTTTGCAGATCATCAGCTGTACTCAGAGTATTCTGATAACATTAAATCACATACTCTACAAGTAATCTATAATAACTTTTAAGCTGTCAATTAATGAAACATTACAAGTTACTTACTGAACCACTGCTGAAAATACATGGTTTTTGTTTTAAGCTGAGATTCAAAAGGCAAAACAAAATTCACCCCCAGGACAACATGAGCTTATACATGAGCATATACTAAAGGACAGCTTGTCGAAGGCTTTCTATCTAGATTTTGAAGGTTAGTAATTAAGATTCAGTGAAAAAAAGTGAAGGACGTTATCAATGGGTATGGACCACTAAAAAAGTCTGCATTCTAAAACAAATTGTCTTGAATATTTGCTCAGAATTTAAAATCAGTTCTTTATCTCACAGGCAGGTGGCATTAAATGAAGGTAAAATCAAAGCTTTGAACTTTACTAGAAAACGTATTATTTGACATTAAGCATTATGGCTGAGAAAGTGTAAAAGAATAAACCATTTTCTAAATGCATAAGCATTCCTCATTGAGCAGTGCTTCTTAGGTACAATTTGCTGGGTTTACTGCAGCTGGAAAATTATACACAATGAAGTTGCAATCCACTGAAGAAGCCAAAATCCTGGCTGCCATTCCCCATCCCCATTAGCAGCTATCAAGCTGGAATAACATATCAGGCTCCGACTGAGATGTTACTGAAACATACACTTGCAATGCAGAAAAGAGAAATTTGATTTTCAGACGATGAACAAAAATGCTTCTGTGAGCAAGGATGGACAATCTACAAAAAAGATGAGACTGAGACTTCTGTCTTCTCACCCATTCCCTAACATTGCCTTTGTTCTTTCTGGAGCAATACAAAGCCCAAAGTATAGCTAAGACTAAACTGATATTCACACTTTTCACTTTGCCTTGATACAAATTTTGAAGCTGGCAGTCCTGCTGACAATATGGTGTAAAAATACTAAAAGTTTAGGCCATACTGCTATAATTTAGTATTTGCTTATAGATGGTGCCTGACTGCACTGAGAACTGTTATGAGACCCATTGTATCTTATGGTCTGCAAGCACTACTTTTGTCAGCCCAGTTAGGGAAAGGGATAAGCCATGGAGTGAGAGAGATCCTTCCGAGGAACATCTCAGCATGGTTGCCTAGAGACTAATGTGTTTTACCATTCATACTAGATTTTAGGGGATTTACGAGCTTATCGTATGTTTTTCTATGCTTTCAATGTGTTTCAGATCAGTCCTTAATGAGGAGAGTACGTGCCCCTGAAGGCAGTCTGCTCCAATGATACTATTCCATCCTGTGCCTCAATCATTTGATCCTAGCCCGGCACTCAGCCTTGGCTTCTCAAATCACAGCCTTGTCACTGGTAACTGCCAGAGTATCTGAGCACGGGAAAATACACAGCCTGTAGTAAGCACTCCTGTTGCTGTACTTGCTGGTAAGTGCCGAGCACCTATGAAATTAATACAGAATCATGGAATCATTTAGGCTGGAAAAGACCCTTAATATCATTAAGTCCAATCATTAACCCAGCACTACCTGCTCCACCACTAAACTATGACCCCAAGTGCTACATCTACTTGTCTTTTAAATACTTCCGCGGATGGTGATGCAACCACCTCCCTGAGCAGACTGTTCCAATGCTTGAAAACATTTTTGGTCAATAAAATATCCCTAATATCCAATCTAAACCTTTCCTGGCACAACTTGAGGCCATTACCCCTTGACACTTGTCACGTGGAAGAGGCTAACCCCCAGCTGGCTACAACCTCCCTTCAGGTAGGGAGGAGTAAGGTCTCCCCTGAGGCTCCTTTTATTCAGGATAAACACCCCCAGCTCCCTCAGCCATTTCTCAGAGCACTTGTGCTCCAGACCCTTGACCAACTCTTGTCCTTCTCTGGACACACTCCAGCACCTCAATGTCCTTCCTGTAGTGAGGGGCCCAGAACAGAACACATGCATATGACACATACAGACTGCCCTGTATGACATCTTTTCCCTATGTTATCTGGTATTTGAGGTGAAAAGAAGATAATGATCATTGTATATATGTAACTGTAAAACTTCACGCATAGGATAAATTTTTTGTGTTGTAGAGAGGTGAAGTCACCTCACTGTGTTGCTGCTTCACAAAGGAAATGCCCTTTTCTTATGAGAACTAAAAGTTAATAGTCCTAGAATTTATATTTATATGACCTAGGGTGTCTTTTTTTCTCACTTTGTGAGGTGCGAAAGCAGGCGAAATAATAGAAGTATGAAAGCATGACTCTGAATATCTACATTGTAATAAAAGGTATATAAGTTTGCAGTATTTGCTGAATTATACATTAAAGAAGATACTGATATTTACAGTTCAATGATCTAGTGCTGTGGGATTCAGTAGAACCAAATCAATACGAGAGAAACGGTTAAGTTTCCCACCCAGTAAATCATCTTTGCCATGACATGAGACATAGCAGAGCAAAATATTTGCAACAATAGCACTGACACACAAAAAGATGTATTTATGTCATTGTGATATCATCTAAGCTGAAGCTTGGTTTTTGTTATGATAGCTATAGCGAAGCTATATTTAGAACTCCAGGAAGAATAGTTCCAGCTCATCACTGTATGGTAATAGCTATAGTTTTTCTGCTTTCTTTGTCCACTGATGACTGTATAATATCCACTATGTCACAAAATGCATTCCTTTCATAAATCCTCAATATTTCACCTCATGATTTTTCCTTCCACCTAAGAACATTTCTCAAAAATCCTCCTGATAGAAAGGTAATATATTTTCAGCTGTTACAAACACAGCATCCTTGTCAAACGTGTTTGGGGACAAGGCTGCTCATTCCCCTTGGATCTCTTCAGAACAGAACACACGTCATGCTGCAACAAAGTGCTGGTGAACCTGGTGAACGACACTCATGCCATTTGTTAACAATAAATGATCAAGGAACATATTTGCACAGCTTATTAAGACCAGTACTCACAGAGCTGTGAGCCCACACAGGTACTCCCACTCCCTGTGCAATTCTAAGGAAGGCACTAGACAAGTAACAAGCTTTATCACAGCATTGACTTTTCTTAATTACCATCGACTGGCATGTGATTATTACAGAAAATCTCATCTTCTGTGGAAAGAATTGTGTTTGTTAAAATTGGAAACCTTCTTTCTTCTCAAGCACACATGCACACACCAAACTGAGGTTTCAAAGTCAAACATTCCCTCTTAGGACAGGTTGGCAGTAAGACTCTTCGGCCAACCTTCGTTTGGACCCCTTGTGTTTATGCATCAGGTTACTGGCATCAATTGCATAGTCATGTAATCACATACTCCTTGATTTCTGACCAGATCCACAGCTTTTCAGCCCACAGTAGAGACAATGGTCAGAGAATGAACGTCCATTCAGTGTATTGTGCTGTTCTCATGATGTGGCTCATGTCTGTGTGATAAGTAAACACAGCTCTCATTGTAGTTTAGCAGTATTATCAACTATCTCTTTCCTGGGCTGCTTATCATGGTAACGCCACAAATATTAGTAAATCTATTTTATAGCAGGATGATAAGGTACATTAATTCCCATTTCACGGATATAACTGGATCACAGGGAGTAAGGTAGCAAATTTGTATTAACTGAGCCTGCTTTCACTGGCCTGTCAGTTACTGTTTCTGAACAATGCACATAAAATGACTCCACAATTTCATTAAAGGTCTTGGTGCTACTACAGCAAGACAGGCACATCTGGCTCTCATATCTATACTAGCAAATTAAGCAAGTCCTGGAAAGTTTCTGGAACTAAGGGCAGCTGGCACAGAAAGTTTGCATCCCCATCAGCAAAGCCCTCTCACCTCCAGCACAGGCCTGGCTGTGTGCAAATTGCCTTCTGGGAATGGTCTCTGGACCACTTTAATGGCAAAACCCATGCTGGCATGCTGTCGGGAAGGGGCTGGCTGGGCCATGCCAGCCCAGGCCAGGGAAGGCTGTAAGTGTGCTAGCACAGGCATTTTTGCCTGCTGCTCAGGAATGCTTCCAGGCACAAAATGGGTACAGGTTTCATTGCCAAAATCACCTTCTTGTATTTCTCTTCCTCTTCTCAAAAGCACTGCAGAAGGTAGCTTGCTGTGTAGGAAACCAGATAAACTTGCCTATACTTTTTACTAGTGTTTTCCTTACCCAAATCTATTACAATGAAACACTATGGAACTGAAATATCCATTGTACAGCATTTCATGGTAATAATAGTAGGTATCATCTGTATTTGTACAGCTTGTCATTCTAACACATTTTATGTTCTGGATAATAACAATTACCAATGTAAAAATGCAAAATGGATCACTACACTGAGCAGAAGAAAAGCCTGAGGCACAAAATATAGATTTATTCACTTCTATCTTCCTTAAAAAAATTAAAAAAGATCGCATACAGCGTTTGCCATTTGCGTTACAGCTGAATTTATCACATTATCAAATTGATGGGCCAAGAGGAAGGAATCTTTTAATGCAACATAGAATAGAGTTCATTCTTCTGGAAAATAACATTTTTTATACACAAGCAAACATGTGGCCAAAGGGTATGAAAACTGCAAGTAATTTTTGAGCGAGTATATTACTTGAAAAATGCAATGACCGCTTCCCACCCTCGTTCCTAGGTACTTGTGCTCTGTGAGAAAAGAAAAACATATATTATGTTAATCAAATGCCATTTAATATTTTTGTTTGATTTTAGTAGCAGTATTTATTTACCGCCCTTCTTACTTTTCACAGTTGCGTCCTTCATTTGATACTTTCTTCTACCTGAGTACTCAAATTTCTAAGTTTGCAGAATTTATGTTATCTCATTTGTAGTGCCAAATGACTCATTTGTCTAAAGTTTTTCTATTACTCTACTGAAGCTGGTACTTTTATAACATGATATATTTCCTTTTGCCATGAAAAATAAAAATGCTTCTATTACATATATCATTATTTTGGGAATGGAGATTTGGGCCTAGATGTCTTATTGTTTTACTACTTAGAATAAGGAAGTAACTTAAAAAAAAATCTTTAAAATGAAAACATTAAAATCATGCAGAGTAAAAAGAACCAGAAATGCCAAAATTAATATGTCCAAAATTCAGAATATTAGTATTTGTTTAACAGAAGTTAATTTTACACTATTTTCAAGGTACTAATTAATTTCCTACATTTGTGCATAAAAAGAAAAATGTTCGGCAGGGTTTTATCCAGTATTTTAAACCCCCTCATATTAGAGCTAAAAGTACTCTGCTCTGGATAAGCATTTTTGTTTTATTTTAGCCTCCAAATAGTCAGGAATTCAAATATTACATGAAAGTTTTGTTAATACGGTAAGGATTTTACTGCATTACAAACTAGTTGCACATTTATTCTGATTAAAAGATAAAAGACTTCCCTGTTGACTTAGCATTACTTGTGGACTTAGCTCAGAAGTTGTAATATGACAGGATGTTACAGTGAAATGGCACTAATTATTTCACAAATAAGCTGTATGCTGATGATATATAATATACAAATGCTTATAAACAATTGATGGAAGCTACAAGCAGACAGGTGGAGATACTGTTATCCTGGATGGCAGTAAGTATACATCAATCGAAGGCACTATGGAGAGTTACAAGTCATTCTCAGTAACCTGCTGAACTGAAGTGTATATCTTGTAGAAATACAATAAAAATATATGTATAACTACTGGGTTAATGTAAAAGGTTTGTAAGTTTTACATAATATAATACAGGAGACCAAAGTCGTTATAAAGGGGCATGAAAAAAATTAGACTTAAAATTACAGGAAGATATTTGAACATCTGAGGATCAGAGTTCTGAAATGGTTGTACAGGGCAGGAAACCTAAATTGTTTTAATATGAGTCTCATAAGATTATGAAAGAGACAATATTTAAAAAAAGCCAGGAGAAACTCTCATAGGAAAAAAAAAAAGGGGTAATGGAAGTCTTGTGTATCTAATTTGTGTCATCAAATTAAAAGGAGACTGGACCATAACATCTTTCATTATAATGTTTATTGTATGAATCTCATAGAGAGCCAACCATAGCTCCTTATGGAATTTAAGAAAACATTTTTCTGTGTTGGAAAATTTAGAGAGAGAGAAGACCAGGAGAAGGGGGATGTTCACTTGGAAGCTGGAGATCAGCCATTGAAGACAAACCCTTGTTCTTCTGCCTTCTTCAGCTCTCAGACATGTGGTTGGTGTGTTCAGCTTACTTCTTCATGGCCAAGTTACTTGGAAAATTTGGGATCAATAACTGCTTCTTTTTTTTTCCACAGGTCAGATTACTGGGACAACCCAGCTTGTTTTATGCTGGTTTCTCCCTGCCCAACCTCCCCATTTGTATACCTAGTAATATCACCCAGGGGTATTGTTTATAAAATGTGTTGTTACTACACAGAGAGGATTTGGCAACCTCCTAATTCTCTGCAGCACATTTCTGGACAGAAAGGAGTCCCTTCATGCAGCCTTCTCTTTTACAAGAATTTACATCTGAGCATTACAGATAAAGGCTAGAGAAGAAAATCTTCAAGCCAACGATGTATGAGTCCATGGAATCAAGCAATGACACTGTGATAGTAACTTATTACCAGTGGAGCTCCCTTTAGTTTTATCATCATGCGAATCTGACATAAATTATTCTGGCACCATATTAATCAGTAGGAAAAAGCAGGTTTAATCTCACACTGGAAAAAACTTTAAATTATACTTTGGACTATACCCAGCATGAGGTTTTTATTAGTCAGTTTTCTGTAGTCTGTACAGAATAAGTAGAAGCATACACTCTGCTAAATTGTGTCCAACCACAAATGCTATAAACTTAAATCAGTTTTGAATAACAAAGATACTCCCAGGCCAGTGAACTTTTGCCCCGATTAAATAATTCAGATTTGTCTTTTACCACTATAGTAACTAGAGAATCTTTGTTCCTTCTATTAATCTAACTTTACCTACTAAACCAAAGCTGATAGTGCCAAAATCTTTGAGTTTATGAAGACATCTTAGCCACTCGTAGGAACCCTTCCTCAGCTGTTCAAACAAAGGTGAGGAGGGCAATGTGTGATGGTACTACACACCTCATCCAAAGCTCCACTTGCTGATCCTCCTCTTCACTGGAAAGATAATTCCTCTGCTTTCAGATCCACTTATCAGAGCACCAAACAGTGACTAGAAATTAGTGCTGTGCCAAGTGGGAGTCAGGTGTGCCAAGCTATTACACAGAGTCCACCAAAACCAGCCTGCATTTTCTCTAAGGCAGAAAAAACTATCTATGCAGAGCACATGCACTGGGCACTTCCATGAAAAAGCCACTGGCTTTAACATTACTCTGTCGGTTTTCACATGGTGATAATTGTGAACACTGAAAAGTGTTAGCAGAGAAATTTTCCAGCTTTCTGCAGCACTCTGTGAGAGCTCTGTTTCTCACAGAAACTATGAAAAACAGTGCTACAGTTTTGTAAGCAGAACTTTCTCTATCTTGCACCTGCAACTGTTGTGTAGTATTGTTATATTGTCTTGGGAAAATATTCGGAAAGGTTTCAGCCAACTGGTACGGGACGCGGATGGTCAGTGACCAATGACCTTATGCCATGCTGGCAACCCAAGTTGTATAAACTGATTTATAATTCAATAAATGAGTTATTATTTCTCCTGAACTTGTCGTGCTGTTCCTCGCCATTAGTGCCGCTCACAGCGACAATAATTACACTGAACTAGGTTTTCAATGGTTGTAAACCTGAGGTCTTCTTGCACTCCCTGTTTACCATATAGATCATACTGACTATTGCTACACCTAAGCAGCAAATCAATTTGCTTGTGAGGAGCAGAAAAACATCAAAGGTGAAAACTATTAGAGGAGAACTATATATGTTAACAAATTTCTAAGTTTTTTACTGAATTTTCAAAGAGAGGGCAAAACAAACATTGCCAGAACTGATGCATTTCTGATCTTACCTTACTGAAAACAGAATTTTTTAACATTACCACAGTAGCATGAGTTTTTCTGAATCCATATTTCTCCATACTCACTACTTCACCTTTCTTCTAGGGAAATTCTGCAATACGTGCTGGGTGCTAGATCTTTGGCTATGAAAACAGGCTTGGTGACGTTGCTTGTTTATGCCTCTAACAGCACTCAGAGTAATGCAATAGTGGAGCATCACATGGCTAGCAAGAGGAATGGACTAAAAATAGGGACAAGCAAAGCAGAAACACTTCTAACAGTGTTTGTTGACTTCATACTGTCGTGGACTGTCACCTTCTCGATCCTGGAAAAAAATAGGCTGTCAAAATATTTAAAGGTTAAATGTTAACAGAAGAAGTAAGCAGCAAAACTAGTGATTACTTCACCGCTGCACCCCATCGCTGAAGCTCCTTCACATCTTCTACTAACATAGTATCTTTTGCTGTACCCTTGCCATGCCTATAGCAGTAAATCAATGGTCCAGAGAAATTCTCCAGCTTTCAACCCAGGTGGCATGGCTGGGATGATGTCACTAGCGCAAACTCGACCAAGCAAGGTGGCCAGATCCAAGCTGCCCATTGGCAGTGGTCTCTGGCTTGCACCTCCCTGCCCCAACAGGGCACAGGGATTGTCTGGGAGATGGTTCCTTGTCATGGCCCTCAGCTATTCCAGGGGTCATTCCTGCAGTCATAAAGCAAAGACAATCTCATACCAGCACCCAGAATCACAGCCTGACACTTTTTTAGGGTAGATGTAACCTCTGTACTTCCCAAGTGCAATAATCCCAGGGAGAGACTGGGGTTATTGCACTTGGGCAGTACAGAGGTTACATCTGTAACCTGCTCTCCCACAAGTTTGCTATGTGTCCTCGACTGCCAATGGGATGTGCTGATGAGGACCTACTCACTACCACTGGGTGAGCCCAAGTTTAGATCCTCTGTCTCTCTCATGAAGACCATAACAGAGGACTTTTGGTGTGAGATCAGGAGGTGCATTTATGAGACCTGAATGGAACTGATTATTCCACACACACTTCTACAAATAACATCTGCTTGTGTGTCCAGCATTTATGCAGCTTTAAGAGTCAAAGCTTCATAGCAACCAAAAATATTAGTGCTTTGATGCAGTGGTGTTTGCCTGAACGCATGTTATCTGCTTTTTCTATTAGTTGAGAGAGACTTGATATGCAAATTGACTGCTTTCCTTTTTCCTTTTTTGTGTCCTCATAACGTCCTCAGGGGTTTAGGAAAATTCCTTTTGACACACTTCTGCACCTGTCAGTGTCTTCATGCTTCTAAAAATCAGGCTCTGTGTGGCTTAGGATTTTAAAGCCTATTTTAAGAAGTGACATTAGCACTTGAATCCCACTGCATTTTTGTGAAATTGAGTGTCCAATTTTCAGGAGATTTTGTATTGATTCAGAGAGGTAGCTGGCAGGGCTTATGAGAGTACCAAAGAACTTAGACTTCAGTGTGAATTAAGCACCTAGAGTAATTTATCAAATTTTGACTACAATAAGGATATTATCTGAACCTGTTGGAGCCCTTAGGCTCCAAAGTCCTTACATCACTTTGAAAATGGAACTGAGGCTGCAATGATGCTTAGATAATTTTGGAAATGCTGCCCTTTATCCTCTCACACACTGCAATTTTCTCTAAGAGAGATTCGTAGTAAAAGGAAAAAAACCCCACTTTTCATTTCAGATCTCTTTACTGTTGTTTTTTCCCTTGGGTTCAAAAGCAAAATTTCTACTGAAACCTGTGAAGCATCTACTTTGAAATCAACACCAGAAAAAGCTCACAGAACATAATTGGGTTGTGTGGATTTCTAGAAGACGTGTTGAAAACATCTCAATGGAAAAGATATCAGTGTCTATTCACAGTAATTGCAACAAAACATTATTGCTTCCTCATTAAATTTTGCCAATAGTTAGCAGAAAATTCTCAGTGATTTCTGCATGCTAGCACAGAGCTCTCCAGAGTTTAATTCTTTTCATTTATAGTGCTAAGGTGCTTCTCACATGTGATGGATAATCTATACTAACATAAAGGTGTATTCATGGACACAGGAGAGTTTTGGAGCAACTCAGTGACCTGCCTTCATTGCCTACAAGAAGAATTACTGATTACTTTAAGAATGAAGCTCATCTAAAAGAGGAAAAATATGTGAGTCAAAGATGGTAGTGAAAACGTATGTCCATATGTAACTAGAGAACTGGATTTCATGATAATCTATGACAATTTTTATGTATACAGAGCTTTCATCATCTTCAACAGATGTTATACATGAAGGGAAGCACAGAAATAATGTAAAGCACTGCAAGACAAGGAGTATGTCGGGCAGAAAATGCTGTTGGAGGGGTCTGGGATGACTTACACTATGGACATGAGGTGAAAGGAAAATAGCAAAAACCTAAAAACAGGCAGACAGAATTGTACCTCGGCTTCTACTGGGATCTGCATTTGTTAGAAGTGGATTGCTGCACTGTAGCCACCCTGTTTTGCAGCGCTAAGGGAGACAGGAGCCGCAGTGCTGGGAGAGTGCCCCGCTTCCCGTCACGCTGCCCACCTGCTCGGTGCCATCACTGCCCTCCCACCACCCCTCTGCTGCATGCTCTCATCACTGTGTCACATCAGCTCCGCCAGCATATGGACAACGATGCCCAGTCTGCGTGGCCGCTGTCCGTCCTGCACGCTCTGCCACTGCTGCCACCCAACAGTGCTGGGAACGGCACTCACATTTCGTGTGCACTGGCAGAGCTACAGACAGGCAGCAGTTGAGAATAATAGATAGTGCCAGCCTGAGAGTGACATTTTATTTAAATCACAAGAAAATGCACAGGGGTTGCTGTGAGCTTCTTTGGCAACAAGATTTGAGTTGCCAACTATGACTACGTGCAAATTTTCTCTTATCCCGGCACAACTGTTGATTGGCAGAGGCTCAGACTTAAACAGCATAGGGGAGGCACAGCTGTTCCCAAATGTTAAAAGCTACTGTTAAAACCTTTGCTTTTGCCCAGCTGGTAGTGATAAAAAGTATTTTATACATATATGCGCACGTAGGTGTTCTCCATTATTTTTTACTTATTAGTTTATATATAAAGGTTCATCTTGTCTTTCACTTAAATGAAGACCTTTAGTATTCTCCAAGTAACAAAAAGCATATAAAAACCTTATGAAAGCAAGTATCTTTTGTAGCTCTGAAGACAGAGGTAACACTTAATTCAGGCTACTTTATGGTCTTAATACAGCAATGTTCATAAGCCCTCTATTAAGGAATATTTTAAAACAAAAGTGGAGAAATACTTTTCACCAGAATGGCTAGATATATAGAATGTGCTGGATTAGTAGGACCAAAAAACTCTCACAAACCCAAATCTAAAACTTCCTAAATTCATATTCATCTTGTATTATTTCATTAAATGCCTGGGGAGCAATCTCCCAGGCTGGATGCCCACGGGTGCTCACCACAGGTGCATGAGGAGTTAAACCTTTGCCCAGGCAGCACAGAGAAAGTTGTAGAGAACACGCATCTTCTGGATGAGTCTGCTGTTTAACATAACAGAGACGTGCAAATTCTCAATGTACAGTGTTCCTGCAGTTTACTTCTGTCCTCTTTACAGCAAGGATGACAGGACTGTGTTAACACAGCACTCATCTGCTCTTTTCAAAATCTCAGCTGGATGAAAATATCACACACACCCTTACACACAAATCTCAGATCATCCCAAGGCCAATGCCACTGACAGCAATGCAGCATGTATGGATTAAGCTTGTTCATAGAACTTCAAGGTGAATTTAGTCACTCCTTCCACTAACAGATTTTTAATAGGACCTTAATTTTGTATGATTCATCTATTTAGATGTTTTCTACATGGGGTTTTTCTTGACTCATTAGCTAGTAACCTTTCAAAAACTCAGACAGATGCATTCACTTTCACTGGTTCTAATCCATTAACAATGACCAGTGCCTAAATTTGGTATATGATAATCTTCTGCTTTCTATGACACTGAAAAGGCTAATCACATCAGGAGATGCAGTCTGAGAGGAAAAACTGAATTATATTTACACAATCTCCTAGGGCCTTATTATGTCTATCAACAGTTTAATTACATAATTTTGTTTTTACTTTCTTAACATTTCAGAAGATGAAAATATCAGTGGGTTAATAAAATTCTTCCCTGGACAGTCAACTGCAATCTGAAAGCAACAAATTCAATGTCATCATAACCTTTCACATTTATATATTAATTTTCTAAAATGAACATAGCAAATTTACTTAGTTCTGTTAACAGTACTGCTTACAATTCTATACTACATAAAACTACAGAATAATTTAGCCTTTGTAATTAAAATATCTACACGTATTCAATATACACATATTTCCACGTACTATTGTCAGCCACCCTCCTTATATGTACGTGCTGGTGAATCAAAGGTCTTGTTCCTGCATGTGTATGTTATAAAATTTAGATTTTAGTATGTGGTGATGCAATGGGATAAAAGGTCTACCAATTTTTTAAATAGAATACCATATATGACCAAATCATTGCAAATCAAATGTGCATAATAGATCAAGGTGTCTTGGATACCAAAAGAAGGAAAGGTCTGTACCTTATTTGTGTTTCTAACTCACTTTACAGTATTTTGTGTGTTATGCACTATTTTTGCAGACTCTGAAAAGGACTATATTTGTTCTTCTAGTTGGTGCACACCAGCCAAATTCATTAAGCCTTCTGAGTTCAAAGGCTAAACACAGATGCATTGCAGACGTCAAATAGTACCAAAGAGATGAAAGAACATGATGATGACAATACTGAGACATACCAAAGGTTCAAGCACAGCATCTGTCACCGCTCGGTGGAAGAAGCCTAGGCAATTGTATAATAAAAAAATGCATAATGTTATTTCCTGAGAGTGCTGGCCTGGGCTCAGCCAGGCACAGCGTCTTTGCAGTTGACAGACAATGTTTTTAATTCCATGAATTGGTCCAGTTACTTTTCCAGTCCATCTAAACTGTTAGCATCCACAATGAAGTTCCCTGGCTCAACTCCACTGACTGAAGAACCGCCACCTCTGCTCTGGTCAGCCGGGTAGTCTCTGGTTTTATTTCATGCCCCCTATTACTTTTAGTGGAAGGTCCTGAGTGTCTTATCCATCTTTGCTATGCCACACCCCAAGCTCATGCCTTGTTCAGTTTAAAGAGTTCTATCTAGTATATGTTAACATTCCTTAGAATAAAAATTGTCCACAAAGCTTTTATCACACTTCTTGACCATCTCTGATTCCTCTCCAGTTTCAGAACACCCTTTTGGAGGCTCAGGAAAACAGAACTAACACACATGTCCAGCTGCATTAAGTTTTATGCTTTTTTATTTCTGAAAATTCCAAGTATTGCATTTGCTGGTTTTGATCGATGCTGAACTTTTGGCTCACCTTACCACAGAACAGTCTGTTGAAACCCCTGTATCTCATCCCCTGTGGTATTTGTTAGCTAATAGCCCATTGCTTAGTGTCCAAAGGGAGGATTCCTTCTTTTTCCCCTGTGCATCACTCCACATCTGAATTTCATTTCAATATGTGGTCACTCAGTATCATATGATCCCTCTGCAGTTCTTGACAACAGTTCTTCTAAGTAACATGACATTTAACATTTCTTTACTCATCCCTTTACAAATCACCTGTAAGTGTTCTGATCAAATACATTTTATGGGATTACCCTGATGACACACATACTCTGGAAAAACTGAAAATACATTCCTGAACTTTGTTTACTATCCTTTAGTCAGTTTTCCTCTGTGGGGAATTCCCCTTTTATCCCAGGGTAACTTTATTTAGGAGGCTTTGGTGAAGGATCCTGTCAAAAGCCTTCAGTATGATCCAAGGAGATCACATCAAATATTTCCCCTTCAAGTGATCATGGAAACCCTCAGAGTGTGCCAGTGGGTTATAGAGCTTAATTCTCCTTTGCAAAGTCACCCTGACTTTGCCACAATATCACATAATTCATGTATGTACTAATTTTACTTTTAATTGTAATTTCTTTTAGTTTGTACTAATTGCAGATAACAGGTTTATTCAGCTGTGATATCAAGGATCTTTTCGGCAGTCCTTTGAAGAATATGTGTCCTGTAAGTCCCTTTTCCATCCTCTGGTACTGGGGTGTTTTTAAGCAAGGGCCAGAGGCCACACTTTGTAATTCAGAATTCAGAATCCTCCTATCCTCCAGAACATGAAAACAGTCTACACCATCACCCAGCCATAGAGCAAATGAATGGTTATTTTATCAAATGAATAAAAGCTTACCAGAGAACCATCCAGTCAAAATCAAAGTTCCATTTCAGATTTTCCTGCAAGAAAATCTTCAGATCTTCATCTGCAACTCCATGTTGGAGCCTCTGTTATAAAGCTCCAGTCTGAAACAACTGGGAAAAGTAACCAGCAATGGAAGTCACATATTTCTTCTAGGGCTTGATGTGGTTTTCCTGCAAAGATCAACACTAATTTTGCACACATGGCTTCTCATACTAGCCATGGGGGGAAGTCCATTTATATCTTTGGCCATTTCTTTTCCCCAACCACCTCTCCTCCCAGTGCCTATGGTACCAACAGCTTTTTATGTGGTGTCTGAATGTCTTCCTTCATCATTCCAGTTCACAGTTTGTTTTAACAGAAATTATTTCCTTTTCTTTCTGTCCTATTTCTACCATCTTCATTTCCCTTGGCTGTGTTTTGCTCAAAGTTTCCTCTTCTGCTTAGCATATACTCACTTACTTCCTTACCTAGACAGTTTAATTCTGCTGTAAATGGTGGTCCAGTATCAATTTTAAAACAAGAGGACATCTAAAAATGTGTAATCAACAAAATCAAGCAAATGACAGAATATGAAGTCTTCTCACTAGTATATGTATAATCAGATGCGTAAGTGGAGTTAATGGTGAACTATCTGTTTTAAAGCACAGTTATCTGATTTAAACATGTAGATGTTAGCAGAGAGTCAAAGTAGAGGATTTCCAAAAGCAAACTTCAGCCCAGTGGTGCTAACACCCCTATCTCAGTTTCTGTCATCACTGGAGACAGACAGGTTCCTTCACAGGGTTGCACAGTGTGACTGGCTCAGATGAGTTTCTTGCTTTGAACGAATACAGTGAAAGCTGGGGAGACAAGAAATGGTTTTGAAAGCCATATTTGATAATATGCTTTAAGATTTCTTACATACTCATGAAAAATTTTTCCCCCTCTCCACTCTTGATATCTACAAACATCTCCTAAGTGAAGCTGTCTGCCACTAACTGTTGAATTGAAAGCTGATATTCTGTTACAAAATCATCACAAAAGCAGAGAAATACTATGAATCATAAACTTCAAGAAGACTGAATTACGAAGAAATCATGAAAGAATTTTTCCTTGAAAACTGATGTGAGCAACAGCCTTCTGTTTCCCATTGCACTACTCACTGAAAACCTTTGAAATAGTAGACCTGTCCTAAACAGAGGACAGATGCAAAGGGAAAATGCTTACCATTACATTTAGTTGTCAGTAAAACATTTCTGGAAAAAATAAGACCAGCTCAATGAAGTACTTATATTAGGATGTTTAACATGGCATACATAGTAAAATGTAATACATTGAAATGGAAAATATGGATAGTGATAGCATATTTAATTACAGTTTTCAGAGTAAGCAGCAAATGCAGAAAACAAGTTCCCTTGATTTTCCTGCCTGTCTATCAAACTTAGATAAGATTACACTGTGATAGGATTGTCAGAAATTTGCTTGGTCAGAGTTCATTTCAGATGTGCATCTCCTTTCTTTAAGAGAGGAAGAGAAAGGTAGCTATGAAGACAACTTAAAAAACATGGATTAATGATCAGCACCCAGAGGGATAACTAAAAAGTAAAGTAAGGTAGTAAACCTAGAGCATCTGGGCCAGAACCCAGTATGCAGACACTGGGAACTGAATGTGGGTTTTTCAATAAAACATTCTTTTGCCAGATAAAAAACAAAGCAAAATGAGTTTTTCAAAACATTCAGGATCTGTTAGTTGATTTACTGAGAGAAGTGAGAGGAGAAGAAATGAAGGTAGCCACCGACTCTGTGGCCCATTTGGCTATTGCCAGTGAGGGTCTCCTTCCCATTTCTTACATCAGCATGCACACGCATGCCCTAGTTTTTTTCACACCTCCATGAGCCTCAGGATTTGCCATTATTAATCTCCTCTCCTGTTGGCCATGCCAGCACACACATACGTGCCAAACTACCTGATAAAGCACTCTGAACAAATATTCAGGAAAACATTGCATTTTTGAAAGCAACCACCACGTGACAATTCCATAAATCAGCTAATCACTGGAAGGGTACACGACTTTGGCTAAAATGGCTTATCCATTCACAAACAGGACATAATGGGATTCAGTGTAGGGAGTGTTTCCTTTCAAACCCAGTTTGAAAGGAAAATGGGTGCATCCTTTCCTTTTTTCTCCCACTTTCAGAATTAGAAAAAGGATTAATTTTGGGACAGTGTGGTCAGTGCAGATTCTGTGAAGAATTTTTTATTCTTGCTGATTCTAATTTGTTGTCAAAAATCACAAGTATTTATGACCTATCTTCTGAGTACTGGTGCTGCTGCCCTAGGATGAGTGTAGATATCCTTTGGAGAAGGAAATAACATTGGCTGAAAGAGACGTATGTAACTGCAGTGGGACCTAACAAATTACAGATTCCACAGATTTACCAAATGACCCGATTTTGAGATATTAAAATAATCTTTGCAGAGACATAAAATCCTGTAACCTTCATGTCATAACCTATAGCAATAGGAGAAAACAATTATTCACGTAATTGTTTTAAAATTTCAATTTTCATTTCCACCTGCAGTAACCATTTCACTAAACAGTGCAGAAGGAAGAATGGGGAATTCTAATGGACTCTCTTACATAATGTTGATGATCACTGTCGAGTGAAAACTAGTTAAAATTTGAGGCCTACCCAGTTTTTAATTCATGCCATGGCTGGCTATTGACTCTTTAAGAATTTATTCATTTAACCAATTCACTTACAATCTCTCTAACAAGCTAATGACTCACACAAGCCGAAAATCTTACACATCTAATGTAATAATGCTGCTATTAATTCCTGAAATACCAGCCAAATTATAATGCTTCTTAGTTCAACTCCTGCAAATGAGAAAAAGAATTTTAATGAACAATTACTGGTTCTGCAGATGGAAATTTCTTTTTTTGGCTCAGATTTTGACTCAGAAGCTACAAGTGTTACATGTGAAAGACCAAAGCAGACATGAAATTGCTGATTTGAATGACTTCTGATTAGTTTATTGAAAAAACATGAAGGACATAGACATAGCTTACTTGTTTTGAAAAGTAAGCTGTCTTGTATTATGCTTTGGCTACAAACATGTTATAAAATATTACAGCCTTACCAAGTAAATTTAGCATGGATATACCTAATGTAATGAAGAAAATTTTAAGAAATATATCTTAAGATGAAATATGCTTTTGTTAATGTTTCATTAGGAAAAGTTAAAAAAGCCTAAGATATATATTATATTTTACTTAGGTTATTAGTTTTGTTGTGAATTCTGGCCCTGATAATTTAAAATAGCATGGTTAATTCTCATTATTTGCGATCAGTTTATGACCTATTGAATTTTGAGCACTGTTAATGCTAAAATATTTACGTTAAAGATGGCAATATTTTTATAGTCTGTAAACTTGACTAATAAAATCTGTAATTTAGGTTAAATTTAACTTTGATTTTTCTTTTCCTGTCTTCTCCACTTATTTTAGTTAGCTTCCCATTAGAAGGAATATGACTCACAAGAAATAGAAACCATTTGCAAGATTTGAAAGATTATATACTTACATCTGACCTACCATTAAGCTTCTATTTAGAGAGTTTTCAGTTGTTGAATTAGACTGGATTTTAGCCACTGACTGTAGAGAACCTGAAGTTTTGAAGTATGTGCACATGTATAGCAGCATTTTGGTATGCAGGGAGGAAATGTCACATGTAGAAAACTGTTTCCTTATTTTATTCTAAGCATTTCTCAAATTAATCTTTTCTTCCTGGGTCCTTCCTTCAGCCCTTCACTACCTGGATAACACAGATATTCTTAGGGGGGAAGTTCATTTATATCTTTGGCCATTTCTTTTCCCCAACCACCTCTCCTCCCAATGCCTATGGGACAAATCCTGCCAGCACAGGTCATGTGCCCAGCTCTTCAACTCTGTTCCTGGTTTGGACCTACTCACCTCATTAACTCCAATCCATAAAAAACATACAAGGTTTTGGGCAGTTTACATGGAGGCCTTTACCCTTTCTTTCTAAATCTTGACGTGAATAGCAGTGCTGAACAACACCTAATTTTCAGTTTGGGGCCTAATGGAATTTAACCAATTCCATCAGCCTGTTGGAAAAGACTGTCCCTTCCAGTGTCTGGCCAAATCCTCCCAGATATGCCTATTCAAGGGCAGTAGGAGTCACCTGCCAAAGCATCCCACACTACAAGGCGCAGAAGGAAACGGCTTTCCAGTTGTTCGGACTGGCATTGCTTCTCACTGCTTCAGTCTGAGAGTCAGAAAACAATGGGAAGGGTAGCTCACCTAACCACTTCACTTCTCTGCCTTTTTACAGCAAACAAACTTCCAAAGCTGTATCAGCCACATGAGAGCAGCTCTTGGATCACAGCCATGCTTGTGACAGGCTGGCATCACGGAAAGAAGAGGGCCGGGTTACGAAGAAGCTGACAGATAATGTCCCTATTAATAATTCTTTACTTTAAAGAAAAAGTGCTTATCTGCTCTGTGCAACCGAAGCATAACAGAGTGGCCAAAATGATACAGCACAGTTGCAAGAAAAGAAAAAGAACTACAGGTATCTCTGAATACTTTATCCTGTGACCCAGGTAACACTAACACCTTAGCAGAAGGATTCAAAATGTAAAACAGGGCAGGTCACCACCCAGGGGTTCAGTAACTTACCTCAAATACTCTTTCCTGGTGTGTCAGTACCTCTCCTGTTATTACTTACACTGGATGCTACAATCCTACTGAGATGTGTTCCAACAGTTGCAAACAGCCTACCTTGATTTATTGCTGTAATAATCAGTCCTCGGCTTGGCAGCACTTCAGTGGGAATTGTGGCTGCCCCGGTTTCTCAGAATCAAGTCTAACCTGCCGTAAATCAAGCAGGGGCTATCAGTGACTGCTTTTGAAAGAGCGGACATTTTCCCTTTCTGCATTCATTTACCAATCGCAAAAAAAGGAACCATGCTTATTTAGCATGGATCTTGTCACAATTAAGCCATTGATACTGCTAAGGCTCTGGAAAGAAGTCTGCTCACGCTGCCTTTTTATATCCTTTTTTTTCTTTGCTACATTCACTGCAAACACTGTGCTCTGGTCCCTGTTAACAATACTTTTTATATGAAAAAGTCTTTTTCATTGCAAATAGAGGAACTCACTATAAACATCAAGAACCTCTTTGTAAATACACTACACTCAAGACCATAACCTATACCTTAAGCTTTTTACTCCATTAATAGGCATTTGAAAGACGCATTTTCTTCAGCTTATTTTCTTTACATGTTTCACCAGTGATCAATTTCTTGAGAGAAGAGCAACCCCCTTGCATGATTACACCGTAGTAACGGGCCAAGTGTTATTCCAAGTTGGCGCTGCTGTGGCATTGCTGACATCTCACAAGGCCACTGGAGATGGACCAGCAATAAAACCAGAACTATTCGTCCTAATGGTTATTTTGATGATACACAGACCTGCATCATACCAATATTGACAATTAGTTTGATACTTGACTACTTGGTGCCAACACTGAACATCATTTTTAGATGCTTCATGAATCATTTCTACTGTATATTAAAACATTACTTAGAGTCTCCTGGCAAAGTGGAAATACAGAAATCTTGAAAAATTAGAGCTCATCAGATGCTGAACGAAAATGAAAAAATCTCCTTTCCTGTTCATCACTAAATTCTCAATTTTTTTATAGTTTTGTTTCTGATCTTTTCTGCAGCTGCTTTAATTTTATAAAATGTTAAGCAACTGTAGAAAGCTATGCAAAACAGCCAGTCCAACTAATCAATATTGTCAGATAAAAAGGAAAAAAGAACAAAAGCAATAAATACTCCATGAATATTCTGGCTTTTAAGCAGTAAGACATTTTTCACCTGATTAAATTTTAGTTTGCAAATGATGAAATGAAATCAGAAATAAAACCAGAATTTAGAGAAAGGGCATACATTCTTGCCACAGATATTACATATTTTAAGTTCAACAGGTTATAATAAAAAAATGTTTGCTTATATTAAATCACATAAAAGATACGTCTCCAACTAAAAGGCAAATTTGTGTGCAAAACTTTGGACGCCTTTATTACATTAAAAATTCTTCTTTCTATCACTGTATAAATGAATCACTCATTTATACAGTATCCATGGATTGTGACTATTTGATTTCATATTTTCATTTCAAATGTTCTTGTTTTCTTAAAGAAAAAAAAATATTCCAAACCCCACTGCCAAGTGACCAACCTCACCTCGTTATTTCCTATTTCAAATCCCATGACTTCTCCAAACAGTTTCTCCAAACTGCACCAAATCTAAAGAAATGCACATTTTATCTTTAAAACACCATTCAGATGTTTTTACTATGGAACCTACCTTGATTCTATCCAGATCAGCCAGTGCTTGATAAAACAGCTATTTTGGATAGAGGGATACAAAGTGGAACAACCCAAGCTCTTTCAGCCACACACAGTGAAAGCATCTGTTACTTATTTTACAAGTTGCTAATGACAGAGAACAGTTTTCAGCTCCTAATGAAAGAACATAAAATACAACCACACTAGGAAACAGATAGAAGGTACTGGAGTCTTCTTTGCAAACATATGCTGCTGCATTTCCACTGAATATAAAAAAGACTTTTATCTTGGTACATTTTTTCAATCTGCTATTCCTATTAAAATATTTATGAGTGTACTTTTATTTTCCTGTAGATTTCTAATATCCTGACATTTTTTGCATCTCCTTACACTTCATAAAGTTACTTTGAAAGCTAACTCAGGAAAGTAATTTTTCTCCATGTTTAAAGCAAACACAGCCACCACTGTTCCTTGTTTTTAAAGGACAATGGCTCTAACGCACTACCTTTACAATATAAAATTTTTAATCCTCTTCCTGAGAATATTTAAGTCTCCTGCTAGTATGGTAGATAAGTCTCAGGTTTAGCTCATAGAAGCATACGTAGCCATGGTTGTGCAGGCCTTAAAAAACACCTTATAAAACATAAAAAACTTTACATGTAACAGTTTCACCCCACATTTGCCCAGGAATATAAAGAGAAGATACCCAGCTGCTGCTGCAGAAAGAAAAGCACTAAAATTCTGAAGCCCTGCTATATTTAAATGCATGCTCTGCATTTCAAAAACCTTATTTAGATGGGAAATCTTAAATAAGCTTACATAAATAAAAAGTGGTGATATTCTCTTCACACAGTTCGGTCATGGAAACAAGCCTAGGCTAGTCCTGCTGGTTTGGTTCAGCTTTTGTAAAATGTTGGTTAAAATGTGATGCTGGAGGTATGCAGTCATTTAGTATGACACTTGCTGACATATGGATATGTATTGAGGGAATCAACAGTGCCAAAATTCTTTTCATTAAACATGCACATTTGCCAATAGTTTCTGAAAATTAACAATTTTACCCTTTAAAAAGAAGAGTTAACCACATATGATAAGACACAGTCAATGTGTTCTCTATCTGCAACTTGATGTAACTGCATTTATTCAAATGAAAGTAGTTTTGAAGGAAGGAACAGTAATTAGTATTTTTTCCATTTTTCCATTGTGATTGGTGTCTCTCTTTATAAAGTTTACCTCTGTTTTTAATAAATAGCAATGGTACTGAATGACTAAATTAGCCATTGGATCCAAACAAAATTCACCAGAATCTGTATCCTTGTTCAAATGCTACTCTTTAGAGAGATGGAAATCCAGTGAATTTATCTTCATTACAGAGGCCAATAGTGGATTTCTCAGAAAATTAATCACTTCATAACCAACATTTGGCGCAGCTGAAGGACTGTAAAAAATTCAAGATCTTGACAGAAGGTCAATGGAATAGGCTGATGCAGACACAAAAGTAATATCCAGCGTTTACTAAAAATCTCAAGGTATGCCAGGTAATGCAGTAGTTAGCCATTCATAATAGCTAACCATAATAGTTAAAATTCCTGACACTGAACAAGAAGATATTTGCAGTGATAATGAACATATAGAAACTTTTTTGAAGAAAAGATTTCTGAAATTTTATCATCATCTCTAGCAAGGCTGCATATGGTTTGGCATATTTCCCTGGTAATTTGCAGTAAGAATTCTGGCCTCCTCTTAGAACATTACAAATGATATGGAAAAAAGAGCCCAAATGCTGAATATCACACGTGGTAAGGAGCAGAAAACATTTTGAAAGGCAACAGAACAACAAAGAAGATTGAAAAAGTGAAGAAACAGTAAAGACACCAGGCAACAGCCAGAAAAAAAAGAGCAAAAAAAGAGCTGATTGGCACTGATAGCATGGTCCTGGACAAAGAGAGAAATAACTGAAGACATCACATGCTGCTGTTCCACAGCAATGGCCAAATGACAATGTGGTGTAACAGTCAACAACAAAATCAAAACTTTTCAGGCACTAAAGAAAGCAAAATCTCAGTTTTGGTGACCACGGTGCTTCTAGTGACACATTTACCAGCCACAGGTAAGGAACTAAAGTTTCCATCTCCCACAAGTTCCTTCTCCTACAAGAAGTTTCCACTTCTCCTACAAGCATGTCTCAAGAAGTGTTCATGTGCCTAGGTATGATGAGCCAGGGTCAGACAGTAATGGAGTGCCACATCTGAAACCAGGCCCCTACCTATGAGAGGCCATCCTGGTGAGTGCAAAAATGTACCCTATGAATGGACCTGCAAGTGCCTGGACCAAAAGCTGGACCTCAACTCTATATCCCTGATGTCTCACACTCTCCTACCACACAACTAGAAGGACCCACAACCCGATCCCAATCTCCTCTGACCACGCCACATCTTTAGCCAAAGCCAGCATTATGCGGGGTTTGTGTTTACATGTCTGTGA
This sequence comes from Struthidea cinerea, assembly GCA_013397865.1. Taxonomy (NCBI): domain Eukaryota; kingdom Metazoa; phylum Chordata; class Aves; order Passeriformes; family Corcoracidae; genus Struthidea; species Struthidea cinerea. The sequence continues at coordinate 2,652,728 of VZTI01001557.1, read as the reverse complement.
GAGACCCAGTTGGTCTTGGTAGAAACATCCCTAAGGGCATTCAAACATTGAATGATATGGATGTCCTCCACCCCGGCCAGTCTAGTATACTTCTGTAGATGATGCTGGATACAGGTATTCAGACAACCCAAGGCTCTTGGTTTGCTAGCACTCAGGAAAGCTAACTTTAAGAGAACTGTTCACAGCCAAATCAGTTCAAAATGCAATGCAGATGAGCTAATGACCCCTGCAACCAACAGAAAACAGATTTATGAAGGCTGCAAAGAAAAGACAAGGAGTGCAAAAATAAAAAATACACACAAAAATAAAGTTTCTAAATATGAGTAAATAAGGTTTTGCAGTCATGATAAAGTAACGTCTCAGAATGAACAGTATGCAGAAATGTATTTGGAGCAGGGAATCCCCAGGCCACTTGGCTTGTTTCCTGACCATAAACTGAGAGCCAAAAATCCTACTTACATGTTTCTCAGTGATAATTTGAACACTAGAGTTGAAGAGCATAAAAGTTGTTTAGTATAGATTTACCTATTTCTTTTACTAGAGAATGCCCATCAAGAAATACATACGGTATCTAAGCCATTTGAGAAACAATAAACAGTGTCCAAAATCCCTTGCCAGATGCTGGGCAGTCCCTCTCTGGGATGCAGGCTTCTGATCCCACAGGCTCCTCCAGCATATGAGTAATATAAAGCCATAAAATCATGGAATCATAGAATGGCCAGGGTTGGAAGGGCCTTTAAAGATCTTTTACTTCCAACCCCGCTGGTTGCCATGGGCAGGGAGGGACACCTCCCACTAGACCAGGTTGCTCAGAGCCCCATCCAACCTGGCCTTGAACACTTCCAGGGATGGGACATCCACAACTTCTCTGGGCCACCTGTTCCAGTGTCTCAACACCCTCATATTAACGAATTTCTTCTTAATATCCAATCTAAACCCACTGTCTTTCAGTTCGCAGCCATTTACCCTTGTCCTGTCACTACACACCCTTGTAAATAGACTCTCCATCTTGCAGACTCCTTCCAGATACAGGAAATCTCCAATTAGATCACCCTGAAGCCTTCTCTTGTCCAGGCTGAACAATGCCAATTCTCTCAGCCTTTTAGAAAGAGTGCCATCACCCAACCTTTAGAGATTCAGTTCTTCTCTGACTCAGTTCCACTCATCTTCTGAAATATTGTGAGATACTGTTGTCTGGGTTTACACAGGTTCCTTCACTCAGCTAAAAACTGTAAAATAACTTTCACTCTAGTGAGTGGACTAGTGAAAGGAGGTCCATGCAGTGCTTTCTGCCACTGTACACTCAGCCACTGTTCTTCAGGAATCACAAGAATAATAAAACTATTTCTACAGAAAAACGGCTAATTGCCACACACTTCAATGTGTCAGTCATTAATTTCTATGCACGTATATTATAAAAACAGCAAATAAGATGAGAAAGTATGCAGGAGCTTTTTTCCTAAGTCACCTGAATTTGTGAACTGGCATTTTTTAAGACAAAAAGGAAACAACTACTCCAACAACTTTAGATTTTCTTCGTTTTCTATTTCTTCCTTTCATGTCTTGTCAGTATGAATAATGAAGGGTAAACACCCAGCTGGTTACACATTAGATACCAGTCTGGCTTTCTCCTGGGAATGGAACAGACTACATTCTGTGCAATATAATAGTGCAAGGTAAGGGAGAAAGGATAAGAAACCCCTACATAAGGATGATTTTCTTCCACTCAGTCGGCAACAGTTTTAGATTTTTTTCTATTATGTAATTGTAAACAACTTCAGCTTTAGTTGAAACTGTATGGAATGGATTTCCTCAAATTTAAATACTCCTTGCCCAAAGCCAAGAAAATTACATTAACTACTAATAAAAACTGTTCACTCAGTCAAGGTCTGTTTACAATAGTACTACCTCTAGCAGCCAGTATTACAGAGCAAACAAACAATAAACTGTCATGCATGGAAATTAATGTACGAAATAGAGGTCTGCAATGCAATCCATATAACCAGCGTAGAGTCTGCTGTAATGGTTTGTTATAAAGCTTCAGATGGACCCCAAGCAAACATCTACTGCCTGTGTTAAAGAAGGAAGAGGCGTTCTCAGGCTTTTACTGCAGGATGCACTATTTCTCCCAGTCTTTCAAAGCTCATTAGCTGTCATGGCGGAGGAAAACAGCAACTGTGACACGAGCAGCTAAAAATACCTCTTATTGGCATCTGTTCTGTGGTATTTTGTGTTCATTGGAACCTCCAGCGGGTGTGCAAAATTTTCCAGCTGCTTATAATATATGGGACTGAGCCTTAAAAGACTCAGTGACAGACCTTATGTTATAGAGAAGGGAAGGTCTAGAAGAGGTACAAATAAAAAGGGTATCACTACATGCTGGTACACTGTACACTGCTTTATGGTGCACAGAAGCCTGCTTGCAAATAGACATGTTTCTACAAAATGGTGAAAGTCTATCCAAAAACTGGTTCTATTATTTCCAAAAGTTTGCCAGACATATACTGTGTTTTCACCCTGAGAGTGTCTGATTGTTTTCTTCTCAGTATATAACAGAGTGGAAATGACTTCTTATTTTTGCTTGTAAGAAAATTTCAGCATTTTTTTTTTTCAGAATTCCATATGCAAAAGCTTCACCTACATTTCTGACTCCCAGTGAAGCAAATAAAAAGCTGAGAAAGAGGAACTAGTCTTTTAGGCTTATAAGTTTATTCAATAGTCTGGAGAAATCACAACTAGCAAGACAAAGAGGCTGAAGCCATTGAGCAGGATGTTGAGCCAAGACTGTATGGGAGCTCAGCATGTAGTAGTGGGGTGAAAGGCTGCCCTTGTGCCACTGCTCAGTTTTGTCACCAACCATTTTCAGCATATTAACTGCCCCAATAGGAGGCAACACAATCTTCAAGCCTTATTCAGTGAAAAGGAGCTTATATTGCCTTCTGTAGCTAAATTTCCTTCATTAAAAAATGTTTTCTGCCTTACTGCCTTCTCATGGGGTAGATCTTTAAAACAAAGACACATAAAAAAGAAGAGCTGTTCAATGTTTCTTAATGATTTCTCACAGGAAAAAAAAAAAGCCCAAGTTAAAGGAACCAAGAAATTAATTTGCAATAACAACTTAATGAAATGTTGTGGGTCTTGTCATCTGAGATGATATTTGCCATAGATATAGCAACTGTCTGTGGCAGGTGGTTGGCCGAAAACAATAAAAGGCATGAGGAACACAGAACTATTTGCACTCAATTAAGGAAGTGTCACATTATCTGGCATTAGTTGTATAAAACAAAAATAAAGTTGAAGAAGCTTAAATGATCTCAGGTGCCAGAAAGGTTAAGAGCTCCACCACAACCTGTTTTCAGTGAAAGAAGACTCAGTGACTTAGGGAAAATCCACTCACATTATAACTTCTTTCCAACTATTTAATGTACATTCTGAATGACTATACGAGACAGCTGAGATAAGCAGAAAGCTCCCTGCTTAAAAATTATTGTGGAAGACATTGGTTCACTGTGTCTCCACAAGGAAATTGAGTAAGACTTTACTTCCATCAGCAGATGCAGTGAGAAGAACATTAATCACATCACTTTATGGAATACTTTGGCATTACTTACTGATCTTATTTTTTCTAAGCTGTAAGACAGGACATTAGACAATGGAAGAGGGCAACCTGTGACGTTGGTCCTAGCTAGGTGGCACTCAACATGCTTTTATGAATAATTTCCAGTTACAGTCCCCATGGAATCCCCTTACGAAATCCCCATTATCAGAGATATGGGTTGGTAAAAGAGCAACGGACACAGCTATTTATATGAGTATCTGATGTCTCTTTGAGATTGCTTGTATTGCTCATAAGGGTTTTTCTGTTTCAAGGAGAAATGACTAAGCAAATAAGCGGTAACAAATATAACCTGCTGTATTTCTCATAGATCTATATGGAAAATTTCAGTGTATGGCTAAGCACACTAAAATCAGTACCTCACAAGAAAATGGGTACTGCAAAGTAATAGTGTATTTGTAAGCCTCTTAGAGTAATGAAGATAAACTTACTGAAAAAGCAAAAGTTTGCACTGAATCCACAAAACCACCTGTTTTTGTGATTTGTAAAAGCCTACCAGTGACTCTCAGGAACTTGGATGGTGTAAAACTTATTAAGAGTTAATAGCTCTGGCAAGTATAGGAACTTTCAATGGCAATTACACAGTGTTCAGAACTCAACCAGCCTAACTTCATCGTGGACCCTTCTACAAAGGGAGTTACACCACAGAAAACAGTATCTGGTTTTCCTCTTTCGAAATATGCAATATTAAATGGCATCAAATGAAATTTGACTCCAACAAAGTGAAATCAAATGAGCAGATGCAGCAAGCAAATGGAGTAGGAAAAGAGAATTTGGCACCACAGCTTTTATCCTCAGCCCACCTCTGGCCCCAAGAGCTATGAAGAACATTGCCTGTGAACTCTGAGGAGTGCAGCGTGGTATTTGTCCCTGCTTCCCCAGGACCAACTGTCCCCTTGGTGGCAACGCTGCCAAGTTAAAAGTGTTCAGCAGGTTGCCAGTCCTGCAACCTGAACCCCTTCCCATTGCTACTGCCAGGAGGCAATCCTGCTGCTCAGAGAGGGCTCATGCTGCACTGTGGGGCAGTGGCACTTCGGATATCCGCTGCTGGACAGCTGTACAACACTCGATCCTGGCAGTGCCTGCTCCTGAGGCCAGAAGGAGTGAGAGCTTGTGGCCTGGGATAAAGATGCTGAGCATGCCTGGGCAGTGACCCTCACAGGAGTTTCAGACGCCAGCCCAGCTCTCTACATGAAGTCATCCTCATAGACAGGGAACATGGATGGGAAGTAGATCTGACTATGGAAATGGGATAGGCTAGAGTTCTACACAGAGTGTCAGTGGGATCCATGAGTACCAGGATGGCAACACGTCACATCAGGGCCAGGCTGCAGCAAGCAGTATGATTTACACATACAGTGGGGCTCCTGGCTGCTATCAAGCATATAATTTAGAGTAAATGTTTTACATTTCTTTACTTTTTTTTTAACATTTAATTTAATTTTTATAAAACAAAATCCTAAAAATATCATACATGAGATTTCTAAATCAACAGGTAGAAGACAAGGAATAGAGGAAGTAGCAGTGGAGCTGAGGCTATGTTGGGAATTTGGAAGAGGGTGTGCTGAGAAGAGTAAATGAAGCACAGAGGAAGAATAAAGATAATAAAATGGCCCAGGACAACATCAATGAAGAGATATGGAGAAAGCTGGAGGATGACAGGTGAGAATTTAGTCATCTGTGAAACAGGTGTGGGGAAGATTACAGTCTACAGACTAGGAGAATGATGGGAAATTCACACTCAATGTAATGCTGCACTGACAGGATGGGAAAATCACCTGTGTAAATACCAGCTTTTAATTCACGTGCTATTTATCTTGTGGCCCTAGCACAATCCCTCATCAGATTTTCTAATGAATTACAAGGTAGAAAACTTCAGTGACTTCAAATACCCTCTCGTCATTTCCAGAGTTAAGTTAGACCCTAGTATTGGCACCATCTGAAAAAGTAATTTAGCTTCCAGAACTAGTTACGGAAGTGTGACACAAATTATTTCATCATTGTTCAGGAACAAACCAAGAATAAATTACCACAATAAATTACTGCAAACTAACAAAAAACCCCCAATCTAACCCAAACTTGTACCAACTTTCTCTTCCATTTAAAAAAATAGAGATCCCTATAGTTTGATGTTGGTATATTAATGCAAGGAATGTAATAATTACTTATTCAGTGAGGACTGTTGTGCACAAATCATTGGAAACAATTGTCTAAAATGACTACTTAAAGAGAAATGAGATTAACCTTTGCTTACGCATGTGAACATGAGACACAGAACTCGTTACTCTTTACATATCATAGCTTTTTCAACAAATCCCATCATTTTGCTAGTTTTCTAATTCAAATTATGTTCTCAAATGTTTTATCTCCATGTTCTGATCATACAAAATGAGGTTTTGAGCTCCACACGTTACAACTGCAAATACAAAAGAGATAAAAACAGAAGGAACATTTAATTCTTCATCTTCCAGTTTAAAGAACTCAGCCAGGTGAATACCAATAAAAAATGTAGAATAGGAGAATACCTTGTGTTGCAATGCTCTTTTCTGCCCCTCAGATGCCATATCCATAAAGGACAAAGCTTATTTTTGATGCAGTGAGATCTTTTCATGCAGAGTATTTTCATTAACGTATTTCATTATAAAAAAAAAAGAATTCCACAAAATTCTAAATGAAAATAACCTGTCGTTGATTTCCTGTTGTGAAAAGAAATACATTTTGCTATCCAGAGCTGGGCATCTCAGAGTGTCAGGAACATGGAGCTACTCTCCTTTTTTAAAAAAAACCAAGGCACTTATGAATTGCTCTTTAAGTGAACAGAGTCAGTGGGAATTTGATAGCATTTTGCCAGAAGAATGTTTTGCCTGTGGGCTAGAACTGCTATGGGCAGCACAGTGTCACTTCAATGAACTCCCGCTTACCAGGGCATGTGTGAATGACTTCTTTATGCAAGGCCCTCACAGCCAACGCACTTCTGAACGAAACACTGTTTTGAGAAATTCTAGTCTTAGTCTTCTCCTCACTCCCCCCGTCTATAAAAATAAAAAGTTACCTTAAAAATGTACTAGAGAAATAAAACTGCATCCAAATAAAATTTATTCAGTCCCAGGCAACTGTGCTGCTATTTCTAGCTTACTGGCAGAAGATGAATTTGTGACTCAAGGGCAGAATTTTATAAGTGGCAATATAGCAAAAAAGGTACCTTTATACAGTAGGGATTTCTGAGCTCTGGAATGAGAACTTTCAGACTTCTCTATGTTGCATATCTGAACCTCATTCATGTTTACTTCACAGTTAGGGATTATTATATTTCTAAAGTTCAGTTTTTTCGGAGACTGTGCATTTTAAAAAGTGATAGTACAGACTAGATACTTTTCTCAAAGAAATACCTTTGTTTTAGCTGCTCTGAGTGTTAGTCTAGAATATCTGATAGGCATGTAAAACTATAAATTTAAATTTCTTGATAGAGGTGCAAAAGCTTCTTCATTATCAAATCTCAATTATATCAGCATTAATAGGCTCTTTTTTAGTTTTGGGTTGGTTTTTAGTTTTGTTTTGTTTGTTGGTCTTGGGGTTTTTTTTGTTGCAGCTGTTTTTTAAATTACTCTGTTTTTTTAATTGCTTAAACAAACTAATAAGGCCTAAAGAAGTGCAATAAATATGCATGCTTATGGGTCTAAGTGTAATAATAAATAATCATTACGCACCACTTACAAACGCAGAGGAGACACGCTATAGCAATCTAATGTCTCCTTCACGGTGGAAAGAAGAAGCTTTTCATTTCCACGTGTAGGGCATTCAAAATAATCTCCTTAAATCAGCTTTTAGCAAGCAAGGAGAAAGTGCTGTTGTTTATTCAGAAGTCTATCACAACACAAAGCATCAAAATCAATCAAGCATGAGATGATTTTTTTTTTCTTTAAATTGGATTTTTGTAAAAATAAAGAAGACACCACTGTTTCTTTAAAGATGAGATACATTTTAGCCGAATTTACATTAAAGTCTCGCAACTAATGGTGATATGATGTTCCTGCTGTTCCCAAATATCAACATTCAGATAATATTTAAAAATAGCAATATAAATTAAGTCTTCTCCACTAAATTGGTCTAAGTAGTTCCTGTTCAATGGTGTATGCACTGCAACATTAAAGCACATTGAAAACATTTTCGTATTGCTATTATTGATCAGTGTAGAATTGTGAATTCATTGCAGTGGCATCTGGGAATGCAGATCACAGGAAAACAAAGCCATATCTGCATGCTCAAATATGCATTTTGGTCCAATCATGCTGTAATGTATGCAAATGCTTTATCAGTTTTGAACATCTAGGAGCTCCTAAGGAATTCATGTTTGGGTCCAACAGGATAACCAACCACTGGCACAATGAGCGGGTGCAGAAAAGCTAGTGGGATTTCCCATATGTAGAAAATAAACTAGCCAGTTAGTAAAACATTTCAATTAATATTTTGGGGGTGTTTTTTACGATCTTGAGAAACAGTTTGCTAGGTGAGTGATGCTATGTCATGATACACAGTCACATAACTCCATCTCAAGAATTGCTGCTTGCTTTAGGAAAATCATGCTACAACACAACAGGGATTTTAAAACTACATCATGCTTTATATTTTTTCTAAAGTCACTATGCCACAATATAAGCAATTCAGTAACAGAGTCCTGTCATTTCTGTTAGTCTTCAGATGGTATTTCATGGAAAAAATTCCACTGCTTCCAGTAGAGTAGCTGAACTGAAGATAAATAATACAGATTACGACCCACGGAAGAAAAATAAGCCAAATTTCTGTGGAAATTTAGTTAAAATAATATATTTCTATTTCCTTCAGATAATGATTTGCTTTAGATTTGTTAATATAAACAGGGTACTAAAATCTATTAATGATTTGCTTTCTTTAGTGGCTGTTACATATATTAGTTGTTTTCTTACTCATTTAAACTCTGACATAATTTAATAATAAAGTACTGATCTTTTTATTACAACCTAGATAAATTTTGCACCACTTAACGTGTCCTGACATTATGACAGGTTTCTTTTCCTGAGTAGCTTCAAAGGAAAATGAGAATCCAAAAGAGGCAAAAATCCAGAAACAAGCCAGCTAGCTTAGCATAAATGTTGACTGAAGGGAAATCTCCACAATCTCCAGACTACTAAATTATGATTAATTTCTTATCATGATGGGTTAACAGTCTTGTCTCACAACCATGAAAAAAAAAAGACCACGAGAAAACCACAGGAAATATAGGCAACAGTATTTGCAGCCCTCCTACCTTTCACTGTTTTGATTACATCAAATATGCACATCCTAAGCAGAAAGCTTCGGTAAGACACAGCAGACTGCAGGACTTCTGGAAGAGAGCAGGTGGGACTGGGAATCTAGTATGATGCTGTGATGGGTTCAGAGGCAGACCTTCTCAAATATCAATAATGGGGATAATATTCTAGACTTTCTGGGGCTGATGTGGGGACTAGTGCTCAGGGAACACTTTAAAAATGCTGTACAAGCATTGCATATTAACAGATAAGGAGAATCTTTGGAAGATTGAAAGGCTTAGAGTTACACCCTCAGGGCTGCCTGTGGATTCAGTGAAAATATACTTGGCAAGAGCCATCTAGAATAAAAATTATCACTTTTTGAGTAAAGACTGGAAGATATGTCTCCCCAAAAATGCTGGGATTAGGGAAGAGTGCTCCTGGGGGGGGCAGTATTTGAATACATGTGCAAACCCTCACAGTGATCACAACTAGGGACTCAGCAGCTACTTCTTTTTCAAAAAACAAAATGTGCTTCAACCCCTTTGGAACTGAAAAGAATCTGTCATGAGTCAAGAGCTGAAGCTTCCTGGAATGCTGTAGGACATATTTCTGCAGGATGGGGACACTCTGGGTCTGTTACATACAGAAAGCACATGTTCAATATATAATACAACCCTGTTTGCCCAACTCCTTGGTCTGAAACCACAGCCACTGAAGCCACCTCAAAGCTCAGTAACTCAGTATATGAAGTTGCTGTGCTGTGTTAAGGGAATTAATTAGCTTCTTGAGCAGGTTTCGCAGCTTATGCACATATCTACACTAAAAAGCCAGTTACAACTCTTTATTTACTACACTGCTGTCATTTCTGTAGACACTAATTCACTGGTCAAATTTATAGCTAAACTATAATTCTTTAAAGAAAATGCTGACACACAATTACAATCAAACTGTCAAAAGAGCAAAGATAGCCGTAGTAGTGATGACCAGATTTACAGCAATTTTAGAGACATAGGTGCTACATAATAGGTTTAAAATGCTGGTGAAAATTGATAAAGACTCCCTAAAATTACAAAGAACTGTTGTTAGCATAATTGCTCAAACTATGAATATATATTAGTTCCCATTCCACTGAAGTGTATGAAATTTTTAAGTATATGAAAATTATAAGGACTCAAATTACCTTGAATTAAAAACACAAATTAAAAATTAAAAGTTCCATCTAAGGACATACAATAATAAATGCCTACAAAACTCTCGACTTTTTATTTTTTTTAAAATCTTAATTAAAAAACAGTGTCATTATTCTGCTGTTGTAAATGCTATTCTGTCATTACTATCAAGTCAGTGTATGCAGTTTCATTTACTTTTGATTAGATATGCATTGTATGAGTCAGTGCAGATCTTAAAAATCTATTATAAAATACGAACAATATTTAATTGAGAACAATAGTTAATACAAAGCAGTTGACTCCTTCTGCTGATTGAGTTTGATTACTGTGGGTGGCAACCATACATGCACAGAAAGAAAATAAAACCCTGCAAGAGATCTCAGGGCTCTGTTTGTCAAGGTACTGGCATAGAAGTCCTGGTGATGTTTTTCCCCCAACATATTTCCAAAAAGGAACATAACAAAGATAAATCCATAATGACGACATTTCTCCTTTTCCCTCTACATGTTTCAAGAAACTTTGCTTTAGTTTCCTGGCTTGCTTGGCTGCAGTAGAGTGACTTGCATAATCAGAAAGGGGTTTTAGAGATACGAAACAAGTGTAACTCTACTTTCTTTCACTTTTGTCGAAGATCCTCAACACATTTGCAGTGCTCTTCCCTGTTGAAAGAATAAATTGTATAGTTGGAAACCTCTAGGTGTCAGTGAGGAACAGGAAAGGGCTCACCAGCAACAGGCAGTGTCTCGGTTTCCCAGGGATCGCCCTCACCGCTGGGAAGGACTCAGGCACATTTAAAGACCATTAGACACCCAGGCCAGGCAGTCAGGACCAACTCCGCCACTTTACAGTGCCAGCTCCTGCAACTAAGAGCTTGTATTCAGAGGGGTTATTAGTCTCCCTTTTAGATGCTTTTATTTCAAAATTCTTTCTCCCCAAAAAACACACGCTACCAGAACAGCCTGCTACCTTTGTCCTCCACTTTTCTTTATGTACTTTCTAAAGAATGACATAATTAAGTCAGTCAGTCACATTAAGAAAAGGGTGTGTGTTTATTTGGATGCCACTCTTGAAATAGGGGTAAATGAATGCAGATGGTAAAAATAACTTGCACCTGATCGCATCAGCAATAACCTACAATTGCAGCCCAGGAGATTGGCAGCAAATCTTTGTGGTCATCATGCTGGCCAAACACTGTAGGAACAAACAACAGTATGACTCTGCTTGTGCAGTTTCAGTTTCACAAGATGACATGTGTGACCTAGACCTACTGACAGACTTGAAGCACTCTAAACCTGTGTGTACATTATTTTCCTATCAGATGTGACATTAACTAAATTACTGAAGCGTATTTATTGCTAGGTATATAAAAAGCACAGAAAACATGAACAGTAGCAAAATCAGGCCAAATGCATGGGAAGTCAGCTCAGTTGCCTAAACACTGACACCCATCGCCACTGGAGATGTACTGAGACATCTGCACAGGGCTGGCAGAAGACAGACAATCAGTAGGTGACCTGCATTCTCCAGAGGCCACAGCTGTTGGTCTGGAGAAGACCTGGAGAATCTCAAACAGCACCAGATGCCTGTGGCTAGGCATTAAAATGAACCCTAAAAAGATACCATACCACAGAGTAGTTTATAGACTTGTGCCTCCATTTAGCAGTACTTCCACACTTGATTTAACTGTTGGTATTCTCTATAATCAAAGAATGGGACTGGACACCAATCTTAAATGGGACCTTTGCAAGTATATACTAACTTTTCATTGGAATAGTTAGGTGCTGTATTCACCATAAATTGTCAGTTGTACGAGCAGAACTTGTAAAGAGAGATTTTACTTCAGCAGATTTTCAGGTAACTTCCAAAACATCTAAGTACCATGCCTATAGCAGTGTTCTTCTCCTTACCTGAGCCCCAAAAATAGTTTGATGCCACACAGGCGTTGTCTGTCAATGTTTTTTAATTTAGCTACATATTTTCCTTTTGTTACATTTGAATAGTGAGCAAATTGTCTTGATCTAGTTCTGTTTGGAATCCTTGAAATCCTGATTTTGCAAGACTGCAATAGTCATAGAGATCACAGTAATATATTCTATTTTCTTTCCATTCAAAAAAGGATGAAGAAATGGATATCAAAGGGTGGCAACAAGAAACACAGCTTCTTCTGAAACTGCTACAAAAATACAAGATACTAAGGATTAAAAAGAAAATATTTTTAAAGGGCTTATGACTTTTTATATCAGGTTTAATTTTACTTAAATTAAGCTTCAGAGAGTTCTTTTTCTTTTTCCAGTCTTTCCACACTGGTCCCATATCTATCCAAATGTAAACATATTTCTCTTTGTAAATTAAGGCATCCATGGCGGAAAGACTAAAGATTTTCTAATTGTATTGCTATTAGTACTCAAAAATGATGTGGGACATTTCCTCAAGGCAGTCCATTGGAACACAGAGAGATGGGCTTGATTTTCCCCAAAGGAAAAAACATTTAAAGATTATAATGGAATCTCTCACATTGGTCAAACAAGCCGAGAACATGGTCTGGATGAAAAATTTTAAATTTAATTCCATTTCAGTTGCAATGACAGTATCTTGAAAGTATTCAGATAGGGCTCTAATCAAACAGGGAATATTCCAGCAAAGGAATGGCATCCTGTCTGCCTTCTTTGTCCCAGGAATAGCAGTTTGGTGCTATCTTACTCTATTTCTCTAGTCATTGCAGTGGGGACATGGATCTAAAGCTTTCACTTGTCATCCACGTTTTATGGTGGAGGAGATCTCTGTCCTTTAGTAAGTTTTTCATAAACTCACTGTCCAGCGCAGAACTAAGCCCTGTATAGCACGATTGTGGTTGACCAGAAGTTGGTCATCACTTTCCCCCAAGGCTCCCATTTCCATTTCCCTTTTTAAACCAGATTCCCCAATGACACAATACATTCTCATGGACCATGTTTTTGAAAACTTAGAACAGGAGATAAAAGGAACATGTGTTGACTAGAGAATGAGACCACAAAGAAACTGCTCTATAAATTCTAGGAGATGATATGGTAGAGCACTCAAGTGAAAAGGTTTCAGAAACTTTTGTTTTTGATGGAAACTCAAAACTTTTCACAGAAGGTTAGCATTTTTTGAAAAAAACCAAAACCAAAACCAAAAATAAACTACCAACTCCAAAACCTTTAATCAAAAATATATTTTTCTGTCAAAAAAAAA
>VZTI01001557.1:2622374-2639435 GCA_013397865.1 Struthidea cinerea | reverse complement strand
AAAAAAAAAAAAAAAAGATTTAGCAGAAAGGGTAGTATTCACTTTAATTTGTTTTCTTCTATCTTAACATTAATTCTATTGTCTAATGATGGAAATACCAGGACACATATCTCCTTGTGTTGATTCCTCTAAAAACATATGTTAAAATACTTCTGTCATGAAGTGAGTTGTGGCTGGATTAGATGGATATAAGCTCTCCCCTCACCACCCTTTGTTCCACCCTCCATGCATCAGCTTACCAGGTACCGAAGTGGTTTCTGCTACCAGGCTGTGACACTAACTAAGGAAATGAATGGTCTGGATGAAAAGTGTCTCAGGGGTTCTTACAATGAAGTTTTATCAATTCTCCTACTGTTTGCAGCCAAGAGGGCAGCACATTTCACAACCATGAAAAAAAAAAGTGAGTTGCTGGATGAACTGTCAGCTTTTGTCACAGACACAGCAAGGGAGGTCAACTCAGAGGTGAAGTTAAGCAAAATCCACTTTATCTGAAATGTTACAAGATTCAGAACCGTAAGTAAATTTCCATATTTCTGTCTCTTCTGTTTTCTTCTGAAGCTGAACAAAGATCTTTAAGATCTTTAAAACAGTACAATCGCCTGACAACTCTTCAGTAATTTCTGATTACTATGTATTCCAATATAATGTCATAGCCCTAAATTTTTTTTTTTTTAAATCACCAAGGTAGATATATCCTCGAGTTTCCTCTTTTTTAAAAATAATGCTGGTGTTTTAAGCGGAACATTTCAGACATACCTACTCAGCTGGTTACATTAACTCAAGCTCAGCATGGTTTCAACTGCCCCATGCATGTTTTTTTCTGTGGCGTAAAGATGTGCATAAGGCCTCTTGGAAGAACTGCTGCAATTATTTCCTCAGATCTTTGGCCACATTCCCATTTCAATCAAACTAGCAGCTGCTCCTCTTCATTCTTCTACCTCTACAAGAGCTGCTAAATTGTCTTGCTTCCAGATCCTTACATCAGTGAAAACAGAGAAAGACAGAAAGGGGAAGAGACAAGCAAACACAAAAAAATGAAGGGGTCTCCTCTTACAGATACGTACGTATCTGATCTGATCTGAGTATGTAAAAAGGATAAAACATTTAACTGGCAGTACAGACACGGTCACTGGTTTTGTATGGCGTCTAAGGGATGACAACTACTCTTGACTGTGATGCCTCTTGTACTCATTCTCAAGCACTACTGACACAGATTAGTGATGAGACCACAAGTTTGAGCAAGTACTGGCTCTCATTCTCCTAGGCACACATTACAGGCTTGTGTTGATTGCAGGCATTAGGCTGACTGAAGCTTATGATGAGATGATTTCATATAAAGCTAACAAGGTTTACTTCTGGTTCATCCACGGACTTTCAATTTCTGATTTACTCCTCTGCACTTGATCCCACAAAGTACAGATTTGTCAGACTATGTTCTTCAAGACACCTATTATTTCCTAGAAGAGCTGATGACTGAAAACGCTTGCTACATCATCACTGCACTGTTGACAAATCTGAGGTTCATCTTGCTTAACTGGCACATGCTCTTTAAAAAAACCACAACTCACAGGGTCAAATTACCTGCTGCTTATTGCTAATGGCTCATCTGCATGAGAAAAGGCATGAGAAAATGCAAGCCTGCATTGCCTCTTCAAGTTATTGCTCGAAAGAGGTTAGGTGCCTCAGGCACTGGAATGCAGGAAAATTGTCTTTTAATTACTAATTGCAGCAACAATTGCTGATTGTGACTAAGGATATCAACCATTTTCCATAAGAAGGTGTCTTGTTTTCATTTTGACAGGACCACAAGAAGGTATTTCTGTTTTAATTAGGATTACGTAAGATTTTAGCCATGTAAACTGAAAACATATAGCCTAGGAAAAATAACATTCCTCATGTAAAAAATTCTGAAGATCCCTTATTTGAACTACTGAAAACACACACAGTTTAACAGCAGAGGGGAAAAATACTGAATGCTCCTAAGATCCTAAAGGCCAGTGACATAAATTACAGCGCTTCCTGAAGAAGGCAGTAACATGTGAACGAAACAGGGAATACGTAAAGGGGCGAATTTTGTGTTCAGTTATTATAGAGACAATCTCTGCAGCACTTCTCCAGTTCTCCTGAAAGAAACCAATCTAAATGTAAAGTGTTTAAATTAAGGTACTTTGATTCAAAAGGGTGCTCTGTGTCCACAGGCAGTCTATTGCATTCTTTGAAGTAATGTCTCCTTCATAGCCTTAACTCCCATATGTTGGTCAGCATATAAATCCATACCTTAAATTGGCCTGTGAACAAATGTGGATAATAGATATGGGTTGCTGCTAATATTTGTATGAATCTCCTTAGCAGAAGGATATTCTGAGAAACACTTGGAATTTTCACTGTTGAAAGAGAGTATCACAAGAGATGAGCATGTGTGGGAGAAAAATAGGTTCTTGAACCCATAATTGTGACTCCCACACTGTTTGTTGCAACTGTCAGTGGTGATAACATTTATAATACCTCATCCCTTCAAGGCCAACACCTCTTCAGTGTGGTTAAGTATTAAGCTTATTTTTTATTGCCACAGAATAGCAGACACTTTAGAGAATCTGGCTATGTTCGTGGATTCAGAAAGCAAGCAATGTATTCAGGGGGCAGTTTGGTTGCAAAACCAATATAAAGTTCATTTACACTAATACAGGCCCCTACAGCTCTACAATAAAGTGTGTGCCCATTTGCAGTCATGCTACTATTGACACCCAAATTGTCAGTGCAGCCATAGAAAAACCAAGCATGGCTGCAAAATGGCACAAGTCACATTGCTCCCTAACAGAACACAATAGAAATTTTTACTTATCTATTAACACTTAGCTGATGCAGGCTTTGAGGATATTTCTTCTAGCTTTTATCCAGGTGATTAACCACTAGTATAAAGCAGTGGATACTCGTCTCCCACTGACTTCCATGAAAGTTTTCCTGGAATGATTCAAGTCCCCTACAATGCAGGATGAGACCCACACTCCAATTTTTGGATCCACCAAATTAAAAATCTAGAAAGAATGTACATAACTACTCAACAATCTTTCACCAACAAACCAAGATAATTATTATTGTGTCATTATGTGTAAAGGAACTACCAATTAAAAAACTAGCAATGCAAGAATAGTAGTTTAAGATATCAAACCAATACAACCTCCAAAAATAGTACAATACTTGACAAAATACAGGTGTTTACACAGCTGTAGCACATATTTTTTACTAATTTAGTATTCATTTCTTAAACTACATTCTCTATCCTAAGAAATGAAAACTGTATTAGTGTCAATACTGTATCTGACTTGAAAGAGCCACATATTATTGCATGCTACATACATTCCTTCACTTTAATTTTAAACTACTTCAAAGCTGCTTTGGGCTAAACTCATATCTTTAGTAACTAACTTAATACACAGATATTTTATTATCCCTTCAGGAAAACAAATAAACTCCTTTCTGGAGAAATAAATCTGACATGTTATTAAAAAGAAAAGAAATAAAACCCATCAAAGATGTGAATAAAAATAGGATGAGTATGGTTTAAGACACAATTTCATTAATTTGTCTTGCCCCTCCACTGCTCAGCAACAGACCATGCCATGCACAGAAGTATTATTTTATAGCTCCCACATATGTGCAATGAGGACTTCTGTTCTGTGCCATTACTCATGCACATAGAAAGGCACTCTTTCTCTCTGACACATGTCAGAGATGCACCTTTCCTCAGTTTCCTTACCAGTTACACCTGCTAAGCCACAGCTGTGTTGACATGCACAACAGGCAAACACTGTGCTGCAATAACAAATCAGCTGGCATTGAGGACAACGCAGGAATCTGACAGCTTAAGCCCAAGACAAGCTTGGTCCTGGAGACTGAATGCCAGGTCTTAGTGGCCGGAGTACACTAGATGAAACACCTGGGACACATCTCTCCCATTCCAGTCCAGAGAAAACCACTGAAGAAGCTGCAGTACTGTTCATGGTACAAACCAAGCAACAGCCAGCGGGGAAAGTGTTCAAAACAGCTGAACTAAAATGTTAACAGCGACATGCTCTGTGAAACTATGCTTCAGGTGCAACAGAAGGGCTACAGCAAAAGCAGATGAGATGGGTTGTCCCAAACGAGAATAGGCTATTCAGCACAAATAGATCAAGAGGGAGGTCTAGCTCTGGGGCATGCAGCAGAATAGTCTCTATGGCATGGGAGAATGGGCAAGGCAGATATCAGGAAGTATTTCTATGGGTCTATACAGATCACAGTTTCTTTCCTGATCCCTAGCAGAAGCATCCTCCCTGCTGAGGGGAACAGCCCTCCTAAAAGAAGCATGTTAACCAAAATGAAACCCTCAAGCCTTATCTCTACAGACAGGGAAACCGGTAATGAGAAAGAAGAAATCTGATTTTCATCTGTCTATACTCACACTTGCATTTTATAAAACCTTTTGACCATCTCTCTATAGCTCAGAAGAGGTCAGCAATGATTCACTCTTCCCTGGTTCCCAAATCAAAGCTTCCCTCAGGCTTCCTGAGGGAATACATTCTCCTTGGTGGAGCGTGAATATAACACACTGCAGTGGTATTCCCTATCCTCACTACATTGGTCTGTAAGACATAACCAAAACTAAACAGATTTTAAACAGAAGGAGGACACAGCTGGTGTATTACCTCTGTAATTTTAAAGTACCTATTTTTATCCATTTTCTGTTGTGCATTAATCAAACTTCTATGGAAACCAATTACCAAACCTAGAGTGATTTTGCTATGTCCACAGAATACACTGAAATATTAGGATGCAACAGACGTAAACATACAGGTGTAGGGATTGTTTACCCTCTTCCATGGCAGAGGTTGTGTGCCCAGAGTCAAACACTTTTGGGGATACTGTACTTATTTAGGGATACTTCTGAGAGGCACCACTTTTGGGAGCGTGGCACAGAATTCCGAACTTGAGCTACTGACGAATATTGCATCTATCTACTGTCTTTAATTTTACTCATTTTACTCACTTACTTTACTGCCTTAAATTTTAAATGAAGGTATTTACATTAAAAGTTTAAATGCAAGTTGGCTTCAGTCAACTCTTTTACATGATGTAAAAGAAATCTGATACTGAGCTCGGGACTGAAATCTTTCGTGAGGAATGGATGAGCTTTCACAGCAGATGCTGATAGTAAGATATGGAGCTGAAAAACTGCTTTCCTGCTCTTCCCCCTGCCTGTCAGAGCAGCAGCACCACCAAGTTTAAGCTGCACACATCTGGAGTACCACTCACTGGTGGCACTCACTCCTGTGCAAATTAACCTGAAAATGTATCCAACCTTATCATCAACAGCTCATAATAAAGAACAGTTACACTTACATGGTACATAGACCTTAAAAATAACCAGAAAAAGGAGCAGTATATTCACCAAGGTACTGCGCCCAAGATTTTTGTTCCATGTCACACAGCTTGTGAAGGAGTACATTAAGACACTGTAACTGAAATGTGTAATTTGGAAGTCTTTAAAGTGTTTTCTGACAGAAGTTGAAAACATAAAAAAGAGATGAGTGAGAAAATCTGTTCTGAACTGAGAAGAGACTTGAAAGGGGTGAGAACATGGAGTAGGGATGTGGAATTTGTTTTGGATAAAGATTTAAAACTTCTGGAATTTGTACCTTGCATGATGAGAGGCATCTTGCAACACCACTGCAGAAATGCTTGATCAGGCTCAAAAAAAACTGGGAAGACAATGAGCATTTACAAGAGATGACATAAGGAGCTCAATATTGAACAATTAAAAATGCGCCAAATTCTTATTTGACATGCTTTCAATTTTTTAATTTTTTAAGAACAGAAGGTAAGAGATAGCATGACTAGTAGTAGATTATAAATATATCCATAAACTATGACATCTGAACTGGAAGGCATTGCAAAGCTTGACACCGTCGTTGTGGTAGAGCTAGGACCTTTTGGCAACCTTTATAAAAAAACTGACAGAAGTGGCACCTGAAATGAATATATGGTTGCATATAGACATTTAATAATAGCAGTCATGTTGAGAGATGGTGAAGTTATATCTCTTTGGAAAGGGAGGAGGGAGAGGGTGAGTTGGAACAAAGCATTTCAGTATTTTGCAAGTATCCAGACCATATCTGGGAGGAACATATATGAAGAAAATAATGAAGATGGGAAATATATGAAAGCTGTCTGGAATCAGACAGACGAAAGCTGTAAATCCAGAGGTTTCTTTTAGAGTTTTGAAAGTAGCAATTTCCCAAAGAGAAAACACATGGCAGTACCAATTCAGAAATATCCAGCCACTGAGCAGGAGCTAGCTACAAGTTCCAGAAGACTACATCCTATTAATAATTTTGGCTTTAAGCTGAGGCTATTCAACGGAAATAGAAGAGGAGTAAAAAGAGGCATATGGGTGGATCAAGAATGGCTAAAAACCATCAGTGTCATGTTGCTGTGGAAAAAATGTCAAATATGACCTTGAGTTTTAATAGATGAAATATTTCCAGTATAGGCAAGGCATTATTAGCGGCACTGTCTGGAAACTACATCCTGTATACCATGTACTACTGTGGCCATTGTTCAAGAAAGAGAAATTAATGTGAAGCAAAAAACCCCAACTGAATGAACAAGTTGTGGAAGTGGATTCAACATAAGATGAAATTGAAAGAGGTTTGCTTGTTTGGCCCATCAAAGCAACAGCTGGAAGCTTTTTAGGTTTGTTGTTTTTTTTTTTTAAACATGAGTGAGATAATCATGCAGAAGAGATATTTAACCAGTATTCAATCCTATTACATGTTATAAAAACTATGTGATCATAAACTACCTATGAAAACTAAGGCTGAAAATGAGATTTCTAATCAAAGTTGAAAACACTCAGTGAGAGTAAGAAGCAAAAAAAAAATGAAGCCATTTTCAAGATGGAGTTTATAAACAAGGAAGCTTCCAATGGTCATATGTCAGGAGCTGCTGATAAGCCTCAACAACTCAGCAGTATGTAAATAATGGGCTTATACAGACAGGCAAACCAAAGCAAGATGAGGAAAAAGCAGCTCTAGTTGACTCCAAATGGAAATTCCTATAGTCAATGAAATGAAATGGGAAAATACCAACATTTTTTATCCTACTTTTAGTGAATAAAATTATTCCCTTTATTCTTCAGTTACTTAGTAATTTCTAAAAGCCCCAAAAATTTGTTTGGTTTCAAAACATTCTTTCAAAATGAAAAGCTGAAACATTTATTGTACTACTGAAAGGGTATGATTCAGCTTTTCTAAGGTGTATACTCTTTTCAAAGAGTATTTCAGCCAAGTCTATTTGAGGATTCAACACAAATTCATAAATTGTTTCCATGGGGGCACAATCACCACAACAAAAGAAGTTAAAAATAATTTACACAAATTCAGTCTCCAAGGACAATAAGTAAGAATATAGTTGTGGTCAGAAGCTTGGACTATTTTTTGAGGATTTAAATATCCCAAAAGGTGCCTCATTTTAATTCTCGCATTGAATTTTTATTTTTATTTTGACAAGGATAGTGAATTGAAGAGTAACTTAATCAACATTAAAGAGGGGATTTTAATATTAAAAAAACCTGTCTGTGATAGATAAAAGAATTAGTTCTTAATGGATCTTCATGTCTCATCACCAGCTGTTGAGGGATCTATTTGATTCATCTAGCTGCAGAATAGCCATCTACTTTATACATTCGTATGCAACATCCACTCATAACATTTATGATTCATTTACCAATAAAACTTAACTAATCTTCTAAAACTGATGCTATACATAATCAAACAATAATAACCCTTCTTCTATGCCCACAGAAGTAGCTGAAGGATTATGAGCACATGTGTGTGATGAGCTGTGGACTCTCAAGACTTCAGTATAGTAGGGAATTCAATAAAGCTCTTGAAAATATCACACAGAGAAATCAGGACTATATTTAGAGACGTTTACTACGTTTCTTCCTCCTTTTCAACACAGTGATTACATGAGAACTCAGTGAAGAAGAGCACTAGATAAAAGTATTTCTGTTTATTTGGTAACACGGCCTGAATGTACTGTAATATATTCCTCCCTATCAAATTGTACCACAAAATCCCATTCTTAAATAGACTTTAACTATTTCAAGTAGACTTGGTGTTTCCCAAGTACAAAGTTAGATGCTGTACAACTATATCAAGTACTTGATAAATGCCAGTGAAACTAAATTAAACACAGACACAGATTTCATTTAATAGCTACAGCTGAATGACCTCTTCAAACCAAAGTGTATTTAAAACAAATGTGGGTTTGTTTCGGATTTTTTTTTCTTCTCCCCAGTTGATTATACTTCAAAATGTACCTTCTGCGAATTTATTCCAGAACTAAAATTTGAGTTTTGGAAGAAACTCAACTGAAAAAAGAAGTTAAATGAGAAATGCAAGGATTTTTCCAGTAATTGAAGTTATTTTTCATTTTGTTTCACTGAACTAAGTACAGTCAGTAATACACAAAATTCTCCATCTCTGAAGAGTGGAGGGAACCCCCCCAAAATAGTAAATAGGTTTTTCAATCACTATTCTTGTGGATTATTCCTTTTGATATCCGAAGTAAAGTTTATGGATTAACAAATAGTCTGTTTTCAAAAGAAAGACATCTCTGTATTCCTAACAAATATAATTACCTGATTTTATATTTATTTATTTGCCTACATTCCTTTCTGGCAACAATATAGATGCCAGTTTCTGCTTAGTTGTCCGTAAGTGCATAATGCTTGCCCAAAACAGAACAGATACGATTCAGTTTCTGTAATGGTTATTTTAGAGTACATTCATAAAACAGAGCTTTACATTCAACTCTGTTCAGATTTGTATTTTAGGATAAATGTCAGAAAATATTTACACTGGATATGCATCTTCTAGTCCAGACAAGAATTCAGAAAATGCAAGAACTGTAACATGCAGATGTTCTGTTTTAATAACATCTGTAATAAAACTACAGTTCCAGGAGACTGAATAAAAATATTTCACCTGATAAAGACGTGGAGGATAAGTAAAGCAGGAGAAGTGAACTGCAAGAGAGTAGGTTTAGACCAGATAATGAGAAGAAAATCTTTACTGTGAGGGTGGTGAGGCACCGGAATGAGCTGCCCAGAGAACCTGTGGATGCCCCATCCCTGGAAGTGTTCAAGGCCAGGCTGGATGGGGCTTTGAGCCCCACCATTGCTAGAGGAGCAGAGGTCAAGCACAGAGTTCTCATTTTGAGATTTATAGATCGGGTGCAGTGAAACAGACACTCTTGTGGAGCTCTATACTGTGGATAACAGCATGGTAGGAACACCTAGAAACTGCATCCACACAAACCAGAAGGAACATTTCTCATTAGAAAGGATGAGGAACCACAGCAAGAAAATAAAAGGTAAAAAGCACTCTCCACTTCTTGATGACTTTCAAGCTTCACCACATCTTCCTCTAATGTAAGTTACATCATTGGCCACATTATGGGCTATCCACTCCAGTGGATAGAATTTGATGCCATTTGATGCAGGACTTCAGAAGCAATTTTGATGCACAATAGGGAAATGCAGTTTTCCTGAAAGGTGTGGAGATTTAAGGGTTAGTGAAACAAGCTGGAAATTTTTGGTCACTTCCACCCGCTAGCACAGTTACTTTGTTAATGACTGTGTGCCATGGGTTGACTCTGGCTGGATGCCAGGCACCCACAAAAGCTGCTCACTCACTCCTCTGCAGCTGGACAGAGGAGAGAAAATTTAAGGAAGGGTTCATGGTTTGAGATAAGGACCAGGAGAGATTGCTCATCAAATAGCATCACGGGCAAAACAGGCTCAGCTTAGAGATACAAAGTGAATGTATTGCTAACAAAATCAGAGCAGGATAATGACAAGTAGAATAAGCCCTTAAAAACACTTTCCACCCCTCCTTCCCAGCTCTATCTCCTACCCCAGCGGCACAAGTAGACATGGAATGGGGGTTATGGTCACCCATAGGTTTGTCCCACTGCTCAGGGAGAGGAGTCCTTCCCCTGCTGCACCATGGGATTCCTCCTGTGGGAGACAGTTCTCCATAACCTTCTCCGATGTGAGTCCATCTCATGGGCAACAGCTCGTGAACTGCTGCAATGTGGGTCCACCCCACGGGCAACAGTCCCCCTCAGCCTGCTGCAGCGTGGGTCACTCCTCCATGGGGTGCAGTCCTTCAAAGACAGGCTGCTCCAGCCTGGGAGCAGGGCCCCTCTCTTCACGGGTCCCCCACAGGATCACAGCCTCCTCCAGGCATCCACCTGCTCTGGCACTGGTTCCTCCTCCACAGGCTGCAGGTGGATCTCTGCATCCCCATGGTCCTCCATGGGCTGCAGGGGCACAGCTGCCTCGCCATGGTCTGCACCATGGGCTGCAGAGGAATCCCAGCTCCAGTGCCTGGAGCACCTCCTGCCCCTCCTTCTGCACTGACCTTGGTGTCTGCAGAGATGTTCCTCTCACAGGTTCTCACCCCACTCTTCTCTGGATGGAATTAAAACTATACCACAACCTTTGTTTTGATATCCTCTTAAATCTGTTATCACAAAGGCGTTACCACCATTTCTGATTGGCCAGGCCTTGACCAGTGGCAGGTCCAACTTTGGAGCCATCAGGGATTAGCTCTGCCAGACACAGTGGAAGCTTCTAGCAGCTTCTCACAGAAGTCACCCCTGTTGCCCGCTGCTACCAAAAATCAGGCCATGCAAACCTAATACACCGTGAAGCTTTCCTCTCTTTCCTTCAAGAGAGCAACTTGAGTCCACGCAAGTTTGGATGTTCTTAAGTTGGTTTTGACAAAATAATTTGGACTTTGTGTAAATACACACATTTTCCAGATAACTTTTTAAGGGTCTGGGTCTCAGGCATCCTAAACATTATCTTGTTATCCCTAAACCATATGTAGTTTCACTACCTCCTTGGTCTGAGTGGCTTGTGAGTCACATTTCTCTGCTCTGTTGTTGCTGTGCTATGATTATCTGACTCAGTCCTCTTCCTCGGGGTCAGCATACAACCGACCTCAGCATACAAGTACAGTTAAGATGTTTCTGGTTTTGCATGAATCAGTATAAAATGCTTTTCTGTGTAGTACTTGAGTTTTTGAAGGCCTCAAAGAAAATTAAGCTGCTCTGAAGGTGGCTTTGCTCCTTAGTGCTGTGTAGAAATCTCTTGTCTGCCCTACTGCAGCTCTGAAGGGCCAGATGAAGTGCTGGGGATGGGAAAACAAGTTCGTTCTGATTTGGGATAAAGGCTATTTCTTTCTTCTTCCTTTTAAAAAGTTAGATGTTATTTTAAGACCTAAGAAAGACTGTATGTCATTCATTAACACAAATTATTTGCTTCCTTTTCAGCCCCTTCTCTCCTTCTGACTATTCTTAGGCTTTGTAAACCCTATATTTTCTTGCTATTTCAGCAGCATAGTCAGCTATATCAATGATTTATATATTGTTTATATTATTATTTCTTACTGTAATTATTGACATTATCCTACGTTGGCCCAAGGTACAGCATTACAAGGAAGGGTGTGATGCAGGTGCCTCCCAGACACTCTGGCCTCTGGAGCTGAAATGACAGAGTGAGCTTCCATTCCCTGTGGAGCAGCTCTTGCCTTTGTCCTTATATATATATTCAGGGCAGAGGGTTTAAATGGGTAACCAAACCATTCTCAAAATATATATTTTCCATACCCTTAGCAGAGGGCCCATCCTCTCAGATGCTTGAATTAAGCAACTGAAATATCCAAGTAAATTTGTGGCCTGAAAAAAAGTATCTCTGGGCTGTTCATATTTATTTTTAATAGACCCTGAAAAATTGGGCAAGTTCCAGGGAATTGGGGGTGAAGCAGAGAGGAGAGAAAAGCTGACAAAGGTAATTGCAGGCTTGAAGGGCTCTTAAGGTCACATACCTCTCTCCCCAAACCTGAGTGGATGACTGATAGAGATTTCAATAAATCTAGTATGGAAATAAGGAAATATTAGAATCATTTCACTGAAATTACACCTGGACAACTATACTACACATTACCCTAATAAATTTATTGGCTCAGTTGACAGAAGGAGCTATATTGATGCATTAGGATTAGCTATATTAGCCTATGCGCTGCTGAAGTAACTCACAACACTGTAACTGCTAAAAAAATTGTCGTACAACCACCACAATCATATTAAGGAATTAACTGTCAGACTTAGTAACAAATTACGGTCTAATCAGTCTGATCCTGCAGGAGCTGGTTTCTGCCCTGTGTTGTTCATCAAATGATGTACACAAACATGCCATCACAAATGGATATGCACCTTATTTCTGAGGTGGGGTGTTCAGGTGACCCATTGTTTGGGGCCACCAATGACAGTTCTTCTGAATCCATCTTTATGTTTTCTGCTGAAAGGCTGAACGCAGCTTCTTACTTTTTATTCATTTAAGATAGATGACCTCAAAGAAGGTTAACATCTCACTAGTAACTCAAAGACTGGAAAACACAGGTTACATCATCCATCTTCATCTAAGTTCACACTAAAGAGCCTATCAAAAGCAGGTTTAGATGTCTGTTACAGAATTAGCCTGTAACCTCTGACACCAGTCAGTTCTTCAGAGACAAAGGCATAATAAGATCATAAGACTGAAAGCTGAAGAGAGGATGAAAACTGGAAATTATGTGAAAGTTCTTTTCTCCAGAAGGTTGAAGAAAGATAGCACTGAATAAACGGACAAAGGAAGGTTCTATTTCTATCATGAATTATGAGACTTACTAATGATATGGGGTCATGTGTCTATTGCCTGAATTACAAAAGATTTTCATGAACCACTGTCCAGCTTTAGCATCTTTGAAACTGTGAAATGAATGGAAACTCACTCACTTCCAGTCATGGGGGAAAGAAAATTACGTGTGCTTTACTGGTGACTAAAACTCCATGAGATTTGCAGGCCATTGCTTATAACCCCCTGCAATCTGAAAGATAACAGCTCGTTCAGCTAGTGTAGCCTTTACCATCCAAACTGGCATCTTATCCAAACACCATTTAAAAACACTTCAGATTATCAGATCGCCTCTTAGTCTGTTTGTACCTTTTTGTACCTTTAGGACCACTCTAAAATATTCAGCACTGAGTTGTAGTTAAAATCAATTTAACAACTGGAATATCACACTCAGAACTCTTTGTAGTAAGGGAGAAGGTGGTGGTTTCTTTTTCACGGCAAGGCTTTTACCCAGCCCCAGATGGCTTCTGCACCTTATCAGAAGCTCATTACTCAGTACTCTGAAGCTCATTATTTCAAACTATCAATGAACTCATCAATCACCAAATGTAAGAAAGGCATTATCCATAATCACAAGAATTTATGGTTGGAGGAATTCTTTGTTTCCTACAAACAGCCAAGCACTCAAACACGTATCATTTAGGCAGAAATAAAATATCTGGCACATTGCAATGTTTGTATTGCACTGATTAAATTCAAACAATTCTATAATACATTGATTCAATGGAAGAACCTGCATTTGCAAAAAGTAACTACTTAATAACTCTCAAGAGCTATTTCTTTATCTGTATTTATATTTAAAGACTCCACACAGATGACCTCTAGTCCAGGTTTCCAATTTTCCTTCTCAGAACTTTTAAAATAATAATTATTAATGAAGGGCAAGTAAAGAAACACCAGGAACTTTTTGCCTCCTCCCTGACCTTGGTCGGCAGTTATCACAATATCCTGATCATGAAACCAGAAAAAATATCCACCCTAAGTTTAGTCAGGCTCCAAGGTAACATCTGTAAATTGTGTAAGATTATCCTTATTATATCTAGCCCTATCTAGCCCTAATACCAAAATGTTTGTGGGGTTTTTTTTGACTCAAGTGTTCTAGCAGTCACATACTGATAGGCACACGTGCTTGGGGCACTGAGCACCTCAAAATCCTAACTACAGAAGATGTATGGAACTCTAGAGGTCAGAGAATTAACATTAGGATAACAAACCAGTTCC
Source organism: Struthidea cinerea (assembly GCA_013397865.1). Taxonomy (NCBI): domain Eukaryota; kingdom Metazoa; phylum Chordata; class Aves; order Passeriformes; family Corcoracidae; genus Struthidea; species Struthidea cinerea. The sequence goes on along the minus strand of VZTI01001557.1, from coordinate 2,625,427 downwards.
TTTACTGTTTACCAATAAACTGTTACGGAAAGAAATACAAAACGCACATAAAGCAGTGCAAGCAGACAGCAAAAATGGATTCAAATGCTATTCAGAGTTCTTCCACCATTTGTATGACAGTAAAAAAGAACACCTATTCTAATATGTGTTCTCCAGGTATAAATACACACTCCTCTGCCCCACTTACATCTAAACAACCATGCTAAACAAGCATCAAACTACTCAGAACCAAAAAGCGGTGTACCCATCCTGCTGAAATCATTATCAACTTCAGATGGTGAAAGTAGTGAAGAATCTGCTTTCTGTTATTGTTCATCGACTATCAGAACAATACAGTGATTGAACACGTTACTTACATTTCCTATTACTTTTCTAAGTTCACTCCAGCAGCAGGAAATATAAGGCAAAAATCAATGCATATTTAACACAGTAGTCATGTTAACTAGCTCTCAAGTTCTGCTTTGGCATTGTGCTGATTGGCCCATTGATGCCATAACACAGTAAGGAAGTTTTCTGCCAGTCCTGTCAAGGAATGAAAGTTGGGCAGCTCTTGGTTTTAGATTAATATAGATGTAGCCTCAAGCAAATGTTACAGTATAATCCTACTCAAGGCTATCTCTTGTTGAATAAGCAGTAGAAGTATGACTAAACACCCTTCTAGATAAACAGTCTTCTAATCACTTCTATCACTCTCGGCTCCAAGTTCAACAACAGAGACCAGCCATCTAAGTCTGTTGTCCAACACATGCAATACCGGAAAACCAAGATTCAAACTGGATCAGAATTAGTCTACCTCTGTTATAGCGCATCTTCTTTGAATTATTTCTTGCAAAAGGCAAAGATTTAATAATTCCCTCAGATAAAGACATACTAGGATAATAGTGTTATCACAAGTGATGAACTCTGTGGCAAGTGTACAGTGGCACATTAAATAAGCCTAGTTTGACTTTGTCCATGTAAGAACAAATTCCAGTCCAGATCAATCTAAATTAATCGAAACTAACTTCAGGTACCAGGGTGCCCGAGTTAGGGGGCATGCTTGCCCTGCATGTTCCACTACAGTTTTTAGAGTCAAAGAGAAACCACCCAAAGAAATTCACATCTGCTAAGATCTGAATTGTCTGCTGGAACGTCCTATTTGTCTTGGTAAATTAAGTACAGAGTATTGGCAGATGGTCCACAATCCTAAATTAGCCCTCTGAGTTATGTAAAATTAGGTGAGATCTAGCTGAATATCACTGCCATGTGACATACCTCATGAACAGCCTGGCTGATTATTTATTAACATACATGGACAATTGTGTATGGACAATAATGTATGTGAACAATTTTAATTCTTTACTTCTTACTTTATGCTGAAAACTCCCAAAGCACATTTGATGATAGAAAATGTGAATGCTGACTGAACTCATTCAGAGTCTCATCTTAATTATTTTAGAAGAGACATTCTAAAGCAACTGAGCTAGTGAAAATGTTTCATCTGAAAGTGGTACTATATATTCTTCTTCTTGCTCATTTGCAACAGTTTGAAAAGGTTGCCTGCTCTGTCTAGCTAGTTTTCACGCCAATTTGATGCTGGCAGCCTGAAGTTTCATTTTCCCCCACACTTCAAATGTTTTAGGACTCAGTATTCTCCTGCTGAAGAAAGTACCAGAGAAGACAGATGAGAAAGGTTATGTATTGTTTGCACTTCAGTCTGATTATTTGTGCAGAACATACAAATCTGAAGAACCATGCAAGTGTACTTCTCAGTTCTTCCCTCTCTGCTAATTTGGTACTAAATCACTTGGCTGTTCTTGGATTGCTCCCTGATACCACCCATTTAGACTGTGATTTCATTAAAATAATCATTACCAGAGTAATACTCCTAAATGAGTGTGCAGCTGGTGAAACACAGCAACTAAAGAGCCAGAAAGTCAGCTTTAGTACATGCTTATACAAAGAATAATGAATATGTACAAAACCCTGCAATACAATAGAATCTGAACACTTTACTTACTGTTTTATAATTCTAATGGAACAACTTCCAGCAAGATGAAAAGAAATCATTCTGCCTTTCAAGATTTTCTTTCTCACACATTCTTGGATCTAACATGGCATTATTTATTGTACTCTCCAAGCACAACAATCTTTCTTGCATTTTTTGCAGATATGTATTGACTTGAAAATATTCTATATTTAATTCTAGATTTTTCCGAAATGCACTTCTGAGCTGTTCAACGTGTTGCCCATGTAGCATTCAAACAGCAGATGCCATTGACATTCTATAGTCCACATAAATCAAAACTGGACCTAGACTTTTCACAGACTCTGCAAAGGACAGTGGTTCCTCTTTTCCTCTACCTTCTTAGCATTTTGCTTTTTCCTTCAAATGAGTTCAAAAGTTTTAAAAACTGTTAATTAGTTGGCACAGGAGGTTTTTTAAGGACTTTTTTTCAAATTTCTTTCTGATACCTTCAGGATGTTAATGGCTCCATCCTTTTATGTATATGTAATTAGATAAATAGACTAAGTAAGGCTTCAGCATAGAGTAATTCTTGGTGTTATAACATCTAGTAAAATAGATAGCTTTAGGTACAGCAAAACTACTTAAAAGCTGGTAACACTAAAGCACATTACTAAATGCATGAATCTATGAATTCATGATAGAAAGTGAATTTTACACGATGTTAATAAAAATTATCCTTATTTACAACAAGATCTGGTTTCATCAAAAGCATAGAGAGTGATTTCTGACAGAACACCTCAAGGACAAGCTCCAATCTTTAAGCCATACATCTCATATTTAATTTGCCGAAGCACCAAAATAGCATGACCACTATTTAATTAGATGTTGTATTTCCTGCTCTCTTCAATATTTGCTTGTCAAACTGTGAGTACTTCTTTGAGATTTTAACTGGTCTGCTAGGTTTTCTTTCTGTATATAAAAAATAAAATCCTTCAGGAAGCACAAATGTTTGAAGTTAATATGGTGACCTATCTCAGCAGTAAAAGATGAACTACAACATACCCTTCAATACAGGAAAGGGAAGGGAAGGGAAGGGAAGGGAAGG
>VZTI01001557.1:2543896-2621549 GCA_013397865.1 Struthidea cinerea | reverse complement strand
AAAAGAAAAGAAAAGAAAAGAAAAGAAAAGAAAAGAAAAGAAAAGAAAAGAAAAGAAAAGAAAAGAAAAGAAAAGAAAAGAAAAGAAAAGAAAAGAAAAGAAAAGAAAAGAAAAGAAAAGAAAAGAAAAGAAAAGAAAAGAAAAGAGAAAAGAGCAGGAAGTGCTATGCGATTCACCTCCTTTTTAATTGGAGAAAATCAGAATATAAGAAGCAGAGTACAACCAATATGGCACCAATAATACTTTTACATGACCCATCAAATAACAGTGACAACCATGTTATTTTTAAAACATGGAATGCTAAATTATCATTCAACCAGTCAATTACTATGACTAAACAAAGAAGTTAATTTTCCTCAGGCTCCATGAATTAGTATAGAGTTCTTTCACATGTCCCTACATAAAAAAATTGTCCCCTTAAAATGAATTTATTCAGAATGGGCCAAAATTTCATTCACAAATCTTGCCTTGTCACTCATTTGAAAGAATATTTCCTGGGCATATGACTGTCAGATTTGATTTTGTAAAGAATGGACAAAATTTAAAATATGCGCTTTGGAGTATTTCTCAGATATTCCATCTGAGCAATATGGTACCTAAACATCAGTTTATATCAGATGTTTCTTCACATAGGGCAAAATATAATCTGCTAGAATGGATACATCAGCTTAGAGTCTCTGTATAAAAAAGACAGAGAAGTAAACACTCTAGCATAACAAATGCGCCTTCAGTGGATTTCACTATTCGATAGGGGAATATATTAGTAGATAAGAATAGAATTAGCAAGAATACAAAATAAGAACCCAAGTCGTCTTTACTTCTCCTCCAGTAAAACCTAAAAATCACTGGGGAGGTGAAGGAATCCTTAGAGACATTGTCCAAGATCCATAAAATGTGTAAAACTCTGATGTAAAATTTAAAATTTGGTTTCTTTGTAACACAAATGAAGGCTTTTGCATGGAAAAATTCAGATGTATCAACCTATGTCCTCTATTAAGAAGTAGGGATTACTTGACAAATCTCAGACATGGGTTTTCCCCATGTCTTTTACGAACCTACTATTCTATTTTAGTGTATATTCCATTTATTTCTATTGCAGTTTCCTAACTTTCCCTCTGCCTCTCAAATCCAGTAATTCATGCTGTAAGCAAGCAACACAAACAGCCATTTAGTCTGGTTCCATGCTGAAGGAATTTTTTAATATCTAATAGAAGAACTCAGTGTCAGATAAAGAGCATTCTCACACACAGGCATTATAAAACTTCTGAATGTCTGTAAATAAACTGTTCATAGAAATCTTCTATTACATAAAAGGGTAGAAGAGGGCTATGGGGATAGAATAAAGAATAAACACCTCAAAAACCTTTGCACTTGTACAAGCTTTGTACAAGCAAAGAGGTAGTAGAATACGTATTATGCTGGTAACTTCAAAGACAACTTTGACAACCTCTAAACATTACTTCATATAAAAAAGATGTTAAGGTTTCCTGAGACCAAAGTCTGAAGCCACAGCATGAAGAGGTAGCAGAGGTTATTTACCAATAATGTTAAAAGTACATTAGTAACTATGGCAAAATCACATGGGTTATCATGAACACACAATGTGAACTGAAAAGAGAGAACTGAAAGGGCTGTGATATTTTATGGTGCAATTGGAAAATTAATGATTCTGTTTGACCCCCAGGAGCTTGGGATTCCTTTTGTTGCTTTATCTGAAGAGATTTATCTTTCTGGATTTGGATGCCTTTTGTAGTTGACTACAGTTCCACTACTTCTGTGACAGTCTTTGTATTTGTATTTGTACTCAGTTGTTGGCCTTTATCTCATCAGTGGTTATCAGGCAAGCTGACAAGTTTATAGGTGCCATTATTGTGTGGGTCTTTGGCGACTTCTTCTGTTACAGCTTTTTACCCCTTACCTTCAAGTACTTCTCTGCACACTAGAAAGCAGATTATTGGAGAAAATTTAACAGGTTGAAGCGACCTGGGACATTCTGTCCCTTTCCGTTTGAGGAACGTAGTCCTTCTTATAAGGATTATGTGGGGCAAGTCTGGGTACAAGATGTTCTAGAACATGGAAGGTCCACCCCTGCTATTTTACTGTATCCAAATATTAACAGCACAGATACAGCTAACATAACATCTAACATCTAACACAACTTCAGGAAAATATGTCTATGTAGTAATTTTTAATGCTGCTATGGGGAGGAACTGCTTATAAAGATTAAGAAAAAGCAATCCTAATGAAAAATGTACAGAATATAGAAAAATGAAGAATGCCTACTAGAACAAATAAGCTACCTAAAATATAATGGGTGAGCAGTTCAAATAATAATGTTCAAGCTTGCTAGAATGCTTTTTGCTTCATCTTCTTCAAAAGTGGAGTAAGGAAGTTAAAATATCAATGACATTTCAGTTACAATATTGACTATTTTGGAGAAACTAGGAGGTCAGAAAGTAGTAGTGGTAAATGGCATGAAAAACAGGAAAATTTGGAAATCAGAAAAAAACTGAAAAACTTAGTGTAAATTGAAAAAAATTGAGGTTAACAACTGCATTAGTCTTTTCTGTAGAAAATTACATAAAGTTCTTGAAGATATAAAATTATTTAAGCTAGCAGGACTTTTTAGATCTACACCTAAATGAAGCAAAACCACTTGAGCTTTAAAACCTGCAGATTTACAGTTAAAATTCTCATGTTGCTTGGAGAGATAATCGTTCTAGCAGGGATGGACACGAATGGTAACCTATGGTTTAGACTAATCCATTTCCATTGCTCTGAAATTTTTATGGTTTTCTAGTTGCAAAGCTGATTTTTAACGAGGAGTGAGATGCCAGGGATTACACTGAGTAATTGTATGTGCAGCTAGGAAAAGAAGTGATTGCAGGTGTACAGAATTAGAACTGGCCCCAAATTTGCTGGAGCTGATATCTCCTGATCTCTATCTTTCATGGCAGTACACAGAGATAACAAGTTTGACAAGCAAAAAAGAGTGACTACACAGATGTTAAATGCTATTTTATGGCCTAGGAAAATTCCCATAATATATATTTTTCATGGCTGTTTAGCTTGATAGCGACAGTAAATGTGTTTGCTTTGGATTTTCTCAAACACAAAATTTTTTTTGAGAGACCTTACATTCTTCTCTCCCAAAATGGTTATAAGCCACAGAAGGACAGAAGCAGATATTAAATACTCACCTAGAAGTAAACATACGTGGCATACAGAGAAAATCCTGACAGTTCATTTGATTTTCTCTTTAAGGGAAGCATTTCTGGGGGGCCTGGATCACAAGAAACAAAGCATTCAAAAATAATGTATTTTTTTTTGTCTGACATCTAAGTCCTCATTCTGTTTGTTTGTATATTAAAGATGGTTTTCTTTCACATAGACCCAAGTCTAGAGCTTCTAAAAACATAAGGATGATACCAATTTACTACAATGACTTTACTACTTCTTGCTTCCTTCAAGGTACCTTTTAGTCACCTTTTTACTCCAACAGCAAAGCAGTTAAATTGGGCAACTTCTGAAGGAAGAAGTGTGTTTTTGCGGAACTACCTTAATCTTCTCTGAGAGCTATGATTATCTTTTTCAGTCTCTGAAACAAGGCAAACCTTTGCCATAATTACTTGCTAATTCCTCATCGGCAATTAAAGCAGTAGCATCCAAAATGTTGTGCTGAATTAGCCATTCTAAATTAAAGCTATGAGAGAAAGTAGAAAGTTTTTCTGCTGTACCTGCTTTCCTCAGATATGTGTCCACTTTGCAAAAGGTTGTGAGAGTTGGAGAGAACAAATTAAAATGGAGACGAATAAATAGGAAGACCATACGCATATTGTATTTTTATGCTGATTTCAAAATAAATACAAATGTTGTAAAATCTTAAAGATTGTGCTTGTTGACTGCTGACAAAGTACATTAATTTTGTGAGAAAATAAAGAAACCAAAAACTTGGGAACAAACCTCCAGAAAATCATGTTAATATGAACCAATTGGCCATTATCAGGCCTGAGAAATTAAGTCTCCTAGTTACACATTGCTCACAAACAACACAGGCATCGTTAGGCCGTGTCTGAAACCAGATGGACCTGGAACGATATCATGCTTCCATGAACTTAGGATGTGGTTTCGGCCTTCCTTTCCAGACACAAAACCCAGCATCTTCAGAAGAGGCACCAGCCTGCTGATATTCAAATAAATAGGGAAAATTCATTTCACGCAAGATGTAGCACCCATTGAGACAGGGAGGGAGTATAACCCAATAACCTGGAAGTTAACATACATCCAGAGAAAGTCAGACACTCTTTGACATATCACTAGATTAACAGCTGAATTCATCTGGCAAGTCTTCATCATTTAGGGAGGTAACATCTGTTTGAAATATGTACTAACTTCTGCGTCAGAAAAAGAGGAAATTGCAGCAAAGGAGAAGATATATGAAGGAATACTACCATTATCCAAAGAGACAAGTCACACTGGAGCCTTATTTTATAGTATCCTCCATTTTCCGCTCTTAGCTTCCACTGCAGTGCTGCAGAAATATATGGGCTCTGTATGGTTAAATGCATTTACATCCTCTCGCCAACTGTAACTGGTGCAGTTACACCTCAAAAGCCACAAACAGGAAACAACCAACAGACTCCTCAAAAAAAACCAAAAAAGAAACAAAAAAAGAAATATCAGGATTTAATTCTTTTTTTTTTTTTCAAAAAGCTGTACAAACCCCATATTTTCTGAGTGACATTCATCCAGGAAGCAACATCAAAATTCAGCTTTAAAAGCCTGAGGGAGAAATTGCTGCTTTTTTACCTACAGGTAAAATGTTACAAGACATCACCATCTGAAGCATCTTCTGGCACCCTCAGTAGGTACATCAATTAAATAACAGGTAGGAAGCCTCAATGGAACCTTACAGACCAAGAATGACCTAGGAGACATGCTAAAATCCAATACTACTCTTCCCGGATGCAAAAACATGCCCAGTGCAACTCCTACTTTGCAAATAAACCAATTAAGTAAAGCACTGAACTGAAATTTCACCACGAGCATTTTTCAGACACTGCTCAAGTCTGTGTCTTTGCGCCCTTCCTTCCTATGTTTAAAGACATAAACCTCTGCAGGATTCCCCTCCCTCTCTCAGTTTTTAAAAAAAAATCTGTTGTAGGCTGGTTCCACTAATTGCATATGCGTGACCAACAGATGAAGAGCAGAGCCACCCCTCAGCCATCGCAGAGAGGCAAAACCTAGTCCAGGAGCTTCTCCAGACATCCTGCCCATGGTCTCCTCTGCTATTCACATCACCCAAGGACTGTCAGGAAAGTGGTCCATGCCACCCTGGGAAGATATGAGGACAAGTCTCTGTCCTCCTCTGCTTTCTAGGAGCCCCAAGAAGTGTTGGTTCAGCTTTGGTGAAGCTGAAGGCTTATTCTTCTTCCCCAACCTTTGTTGAGCCACCAGCAATATCTATTCAAGAAATAACATGAACTCTCTTCCACAAGCAAGCCTATATTACTCTCCATGTTTCTTCAAAAGCATTCCTACCCTGAAAAACTAACATCCACCACATAGGCTAATCTCCAAACAACACAGTGCAGGGCTTTTTCACAATGCAGAATGTAATGTTTTAGATTTGGGAGGGCTAATATTCATTGGCTTTTTTTTTTACTGAAACTGACCGAACAAGAATTACATACACTTGAAAAAAAAACCAAAAAGTAAAAAAAAAAAATTATGATAATATCAGATATCTTTCTCCTTGGCAACATCTACTGTGAATAGTTTTACAAATATGTCAAATATCATAAAAGTTTTCAAATTAATATGTAAGTAGGAAGCATTCTTTAATAGTCCTGCCACATTACTAATCTCATTAGTTTGCTTCATAAAGCATGAATCAAAACAGCGGAAATTTCTGTTTATGCCTAAAACTAGCCAACAGTTTGCAGAAATAACTTCAGTAAGGTTGAAAGACTCCACAATGAAATTAAAAAAATGTGGGTCTACAAGAAAGAAGGCACACTACCTCAAAATAGGAGGAAATAGTAATAAAAATACAAGATTATCATAAAGCAGGAAAATTATCAATTAAAAAAAACAACTGAGAATCATCCCCCCCCCAAAAAAAGTACAGCATGATGAATTACTGTCAAAATATGCAACACAAAAGTAGAAAAATAATTTTTGTAGTGCTTCAGCTCACAAATATGTGGAAATGCCAACAGAAGGATGTCCATAGTAAGCAGATCTTTTCAGATGCACAGAAACATCTTCAGTGTTTTGACTAACAGTGATCAGAATTGCCCTTAAGAACTGCATTTTAAAATCCAAGCTAGTTCAAATTACATTAAAATATAAAGTAGTGATTACTACACTGTTTGGAGACTTTTAGGGAGGTGTTCCAGCCCACATAATTGGAAGTAATTTTAAAGCCAAAATAGTAATTTAGATCTAGCTCTGATACCTAGAGGTGACTTACATTCAAAGAACAAAAAATAAATGGTACATACTAGAAAGAACCAGCAAGAATTCCAGGAGTATTAACTTCAGTCTAGTTTGTTTGTTTTGATGTTCACTATCAACATGTAAATATATTGTGCCAGTGACCGGCTGAGAAGCACCTGGACCGGCTTTTATGTGTGTGAGTGAAATATGAGTGGCAGAAAGGCTTGCTTGTTGCCACCTTTAATTTGGATGTGCAACATCATGCCTCTTCCATGTGACCAGTCACACAGCACAGATCAGCACACATGCTTTCCCAAAATGCTTTGAATAGATCCAAGAAGTTAACAATTAGTTGCAAAAATGCAAACTAATTTGAATAAATGAGTGTGAGAAAATAAGTATTCACAGCATCCACAAATATGAAAAAAGTTAATACAATTAAACACATGGTTTTTAAAATGCAAGTTCTACTTGTTCTACTTTATTTCTAATCCCCTTGTAGTTTAGATAAATTATGGGGGTTCTTCTAAATCTTCTTGCAGATCCACCTGCAGGAGAAACATGGATACCCGATGGTTTGCTCTTCCTGCCCTTCCTTGAATTTACTCTGCTGAACAGAATAAATTGTTCATAAATTGTTTCTGAAACATCCTCTGCCACAGAGACACATAAAATTCTGTTTTAGCTCTGCATAGATTCTGCAGCAAGCAAATAAGTAGAATTTATAAAAATGTGGTTTCACTACAATGATATCAGTGTCTTCATATTTATGTGATCACAGCTCAGGGGTATCACTATTGTGCTAATCCCTTACAGGTATAAACTTCAAACTACTGAATGTCCAAGGCAAAGTGGGGGACAAGAATACTCTGAAATCCTTACTATGCCTACCAAGGCTTACCACAGTGAAAACACATGAACTGCCTTTCATCCCAGGAGGGCCAAAACCATTGCCACACAGTTGGTTAGGCGATTAAAAGAAATTACTGTTGTAATTTCACATTGTACTGTGCTATTACAACATCATTAGCATGTATATAAATATTAAGTGAGCAAAACAGATCTCAACACTACAGCTAGGCTATAAGAAAGGTGCCCAGAAAAGTGATGGAACCTTTCCCCTGAATATTTCCATGATCTGGATAGATGAATTCATCACTGCCATGCTCCAGTGTTGGACATACCTGTGCTTTGAGTGGGCTCTTGGGCTGGATGACTTCCAGAAGTTTCTTCCAGCTAGCATTTCTGTGATTCTACATTTTCAGAGCCATTTTACCAAACTTTTTTATTTTGTGTGGGTTTGGGTTGGCTTTTATCCTTGAAGTTAAAGGTTTCCTTCAATGTTTTACACCCATTTTGTTATCAGTGAGGCTTTGATGCAAAGAGGTTAACTTGCGACTTTTAAGTAAAAACTTTGAACTGATGAGACAATTATACATTTTTCATATAATATGTCTTAGAATATATTATTCAAGGAACTCATCTACTGCATCTGAGCCACAAGCTTGATGAACTATTTTCAGACTTTTAAAAGAAAAACTTTAAAAGCGAAGACAAGCATTTAAATTTAATGCAACAGAAACACAGGAGCCAGTGTAATGATTCATGGACACGGGGTGAGAATGCCAAACAGACTGGCTGGACAGATCATTGTATCATCCTTATTTTACATGGATGTTTTAAGGGCAGAACTGCACCTGTCAAACCTAGAAAAAGTGATTTTGCAATAATCACAATGCAATACAGTGACGGGGCAAATAAGGGATTTATGTCTGTGGATGAAAGGAAGAGAGAGTTCCTTGGAGAGCACACATAGAGATGACCTGTAAGTCTTGTCATGGTCTGGCAATGCGTTGCTATGGCAAAGACCGGTCAAAGGTGCCACTCGGGGCCATTAGCCAACATGCTGGTTTCTACTGATAAAGCTTTCCAAATATATCAGGAAAGGAGACATCAGACAACATTTGAATGGGAAAAAAATTAATTCAACTCACATTTCAGTTAGAGGCAGCTCAGCGGGAAGAAATGACAGCAAGTAAGTTCTAGATAGGAGAAAGTAGGTCCAGACCAGATCTGTCAGTCATCGGCACAAAGATGATGACATAGTCTATGTTCAAGAAAACCAGACACACATTGTTGACTAATGCAAAAAAAATAACATGAGTGTTCTTACAATAATTACCCTTCACAGAAGCTGTTTCTATGTGACCGTGTTGTGTTTTCCATCTTTTGGTAACCATTATATTTAAGTACCCCTGAGAAACACGACATAAAAGGCAACTGCATGGGAATATGCTAAGAACCATAACTGAAACAAACTTGCCAGTGAGACTGCAAAGGTATTCTAGATTAACAAGCCTGGATGCAGTAGGTTTGGTTTTGATCGTATCTACACCTATATAATCAAGAGTGACAGAGAAAGTCTTCACACCACTACTACCACATGTCAATATGTATATCCACAAGTGCAATACTCCAAAGTGGGAGCAGTCTAGCTTGTTTCTAAATTTGCAGCTATAGGTATTCCTTGTTTGTGCATGAAAATGATCTTGTGTATAAGAATAGGTATTAGCATCACATACAAGAGGAGTCTTGTAGAGGTGTGTAAATCATCTCGTCATCAGAGGCTAAACTAAAACTCATCTAAGTAAGTTCACACAGGAAAGCAGACATTATATTTGAACACATGACACTGAAAAGTTGTATATAAATGCCTTTAACATTCCCCTGTTTTAGATAGTCATTTTTCCCCTCTACAGAAGAGAATTTATCATGCTCAACACTGTCTAGAGATACTCAAGGAAACAATGACAAGTACAAAGTAAAAACTATTTATTGCCAACCTAAAATTTAAATCACCACTGTCTTCACATAATTGCATGAATAGCTAGGAACATATAACATTTCCTTTTGTGAGATAAATGGATACATTTCACTAAGAAGAAGATTAATGTGCATTTGAAATAGAATAATAGCTATAAACAGAAATTAAAGTTGTCCATTAAGATACAAGACTCTAAACACAATATTCTTAATCTAATCTCAGAGAATGAATAATTGCTGAACCTTTGCATTCCTCTTAATGAATCTATTTACACATAATTAAAACTATTCATCCTACTTCAAGACTGATCTATCTTGGATGACATATTAGCAACTTAAAGTCTTCAGTTTGCAATTTGTTTTTAAGAAAACCATTGTGCAGGGAAAGCACAATATTTCTTTCAGTTTTACTGAACACCAGATCTTTTATTTCCAAATTATCTCATGCTAAATATAAAGTTCAGGCAATGGATATTATCTTTTAATTACGAATGAATAAAAGACATATTGTTATTTTGGCTACATATCTTATGGGTTACTAACAAAAAGATGGCAATATCTCTGATTTGCATTTGTTAGAAGTGGCATACTATCTGCACTTTCTATTTACTTTATCACTGCTCAACTCAAAGAACAGCAGTTTTCTTACAGTACTGTAACTAAACTCACATTTTGTTCCATTTTTTTGATGGTGTCAGAAACAGCATGAGCAGATATTAATGAAGCTCCGGCAGACCAGCAGCAAGTTATTTTTGTATGCCTTAATTTTTTTGTGAGACCAAGAAGATGCACACATTGATCACTTTTTTCCAAGTGTCCACCAGTGCTCCCGTGTGTTACCAGTATCCTTGGGAGCACTGACCTGTAGCCGAGTTAAAAGAGCAATCTTTCGGAAGGGATAAGAGGTATCAAAATGAAAAAATACTTCAACTTTGTGGGCTGCGTCTACAATGCTGGAGCTGGTGGATATGGCCCGAAGAGTACTCAGTGGGATATACTCTGTGCTAAAGAACAAAACAGACCAAGGTTTATTCTCTGGATGTGGAGCAAGTCAGCTGAGAATAAGGAAGGAAGTGCCTTGGGATGTCCCTGATCCACACTTGGGACACCACTAACAACTAACCCCAGCACAGTTAATCCCATGCTCAGTAACCAAGGACACAGTAACCAAGGATTCAAGCGCTGACGTGGATGCCCAGCTCTTGATAGTTTACATTAGCATTTACTAATGTAAATGCAATCTGAAATTGCAGTGTTGCGTGTCTGCTTCATTTTACATATCACTCATAGAACCATAGAATGGTTTGGGTTGGAAGGGACTGTCGCAACCATCTTGTTCCAATCCCTCTACCATGGGCAGGTACACCTTCCACTAGACCAGGTTGCTCAGAGCCCCATCCAACCTGGCCTTGAACTTTTTCTGGGGATGAGGCACCCATGACTTCTCTAGGCAACTTGTTCCAGTGCCTCACCACCCTCACAGTAAAGAATTTCTTTCTCATATCTAATCTAAATTTACCGTCTTCCAGTTTAAAAGCCTTACCCCTTTCCTTATCACTACATGCCCTTGTAAAACATCCTCCTCCAGCTTTCTCATAGGCCCCCTTTAGGTACTGGAAGGCTGCTATAACGTCTGCCCCAAGCCTTCTCCTCTCCAGGATGAAAAACTCCAACTCTCTCAGTCAGTCATCATAGGAGAGGTGCTCCTACCCTCTGATCATCTTTGTGGTCCTCCTCTAGACTCACTCCAGCAGGTCCGCATCTTTCTTGTGTTGGGGGCCCCAGAGCTGGATGCAGTATTTCCGGTGTGGGGTCTCATGACAGTGGAGCAGAGGGGAGAATCACCTCCTCTGACCTGCTGCTCATGCTGCTTTTGGTGCAGCCCAGGACATGGGTGGCTTTCTGGGCTGCAAGTGTATGTTGCTGGGTCATACCGAAATTCTCATTCCACCAACACCTCCAAATCTATCTCCTCAGGGCTGCCTTCAATCCACTCTCTGCCCAGCTTGTATTTATGCTTGGGATTGCCCTGATCCAGGTGCAGGACCTTGCACTTGGCTTTGTTGAACTTCATGGTGTTCACGTGGGCCACCTCTCAAGCATGTCAAGGTCCCTCTGGATGACATCACTTCCCTCCAATGTGTCAATTGCACCACAGAGCTTGGTGTCATCAGCAACCCTGCTGAGGGTGCGCTCGATCCCACTGTCCATGTCACTTACAAAGATGTCTAACAGTGCCATTCCCAATAGCAACCCCTGAAGAATGCCACTCATCACTGCTCTCCACTTGGAAATTGAGGCATTTATGACAACTCTCTGAGCGTGACACCATACAGCCAATTGCTTATCCAACAACTGGTCCATCCATTAAATCCATGTCACTTAGTTTAGAGACAAGGATTTTGTGCAGGAGGCTGCCAAATGCTTTGCACAAGTCCAGGTAGATGATGTCAGTTGTTCTTCCCTCATCCATTAAACACTGTAACCAGTAGAAGTCATCCAAATATATCAGGCAGGATTTGCCCTTAGTGAAGCCATGTTGGCTGTCACCAATCACCTCCTTATGTTCCATGTGCCTTAGCACAGTTTCCAGGAGGATCTGCTCTATGACCTTGCTGGGCACAGAGGTGAGACTGCCTGGCCTGTAGTTCCCTTGGTCTTCCTCATTTTCTTTTTTTAAAATGGGGGTAATGTTTCTCCTTTTCCAGTCAGTGAGAACCTCACCAGACTCTGCAACTTCTCAAGTATGAGGGATAAGGGCTTAGTGCCTTGCTCCTCTATTCCAGTTGTTTTGTACAGGATCACGCTGAGTACATGTTAGCTGGGCTTGTTCTTTCTTGAATGTGGGTGGCCAGAAGTCTCAAGATCAGCCCATGATTTCCAGTCTATATTTTCCTGTCACATAATGACCATATTTACCTTTTTACCAGACACGTTTTGGTGAGACTGGTTATACTGCACCCAGCCAGTATCTGACTTAGAGCTGCTTTCACCATTCTGCATACCCACAACAAATAGATGGGGCATTCTTGAAGTGATGGAGAAAAAGTTCTGTTCTCTTCCCCAGAGCTTCATTTTCTGTATCCTATTTCAGCACAAAGTTGGGCTTCGGGCCACTTAGATATATAAATCACACTTCCATATACATCTTTCTGACTTTAGATAATAAAAAGACACTGTTTCACTCTTACCCTCTGTAACAATGGAAGAAAAGCAGATTTCTAACATATAGGGGCTATGGACAAGCATGGCATCACAAGTTCACTGGGCATTAATAATAAGGAACAGCAGAAAAGCATACTTTAACCACAATTTAATTGTACTAAATGCTATTCATGAAAGAGGAGATTACTGTACATTAAAACTCATCTAGTTAAGCAGCTATGCTATTACAGAGCTTATCCTCTTCCCCTTTTATAACAAGAAAATGATTTTTTAAACATCTAACAAAAAACCTGGATATAAAATGTATCTTATCTCTCAAAACACTACCTGAAGTTCAGAGTTCCTGGAAAGCTATCATGAGAGCATGGAAAGTTCAGCATGAATACCAGCAACTGGGCTACTACAGAGCAGAACCACTTTCAGAAAAGATCAATTTCATTGAAAAAAAAAAATCAAGAAAAGAACTCCTGCTATTTGTTTTTAGTAAAATATGATTGAAAGATAAAATACCGATGTAATGCTAAATTAAGAATTCTAGTTCCAGTATACTCAATTTCAGGAAAAGCATTGTTAGGGTATAAAATCCTAGATCTCTACACTCGGAGTTTGCTCTAAATAACTCTGAGTTTTACAAATAAACAAATTCTATCAGGAATAAACAGCTTGGCTAATTGTTTCACAGCAACTGAGGATGGAGTTCATTCACTGAACATTTTCTTTACCTGTTCTTAAAGTCAAACAGAAAACATGGATCCTGTAAAGCATTTCACTCTTGAGATTATTCAGATTTTGAAAATTACAGAGTATAACTTTATCAATGTAATTAAGGCAGTCATGATTTCAAATCACGAAAAAAATAACTTTAGATTAATATGTAACTATAATAAAATTTTTCATCATTAAGAGAAGTTCAATATTTCAAAGTTCAAGAAAGCACAGAAATCTGAGAAAGTGCTGAAAAATTGTGGAAGAGCTTCCTTACAGAAAACTCTGGGGGTCTTTACAGAACAATTTTATTTCTTCTGTTACTTATCTGCACGATTCTGCTACTTGTCATGTAAAATTAAGTTCAATATAATAGAATTAAAAAGAAAAATTCTAAAAAGGAGTGCAGACACACAGCATAAATTGAGACAGAATGTAATTACAACTCTTTCTCCTAGAGACTGATGGACTCCAGACATCAAAATCTAGTTTGTAAACTAATTTCCTTGAAAAATTCAGCTTGAAAAACAAGAAGTGATTCAGATTCATGGTCTGTTTACTTCTTTATTGCACATTTATTTATTTTCTTTATTAACTGGGAGGAATTTGAAATTGTAGAACTGCCATTCAAAGTATGTGAATTTGTGAAAACACTGTAAAATATCTTGCAACACAAAGCAATATGTTCATTGCTTTAATTCAGCAGCTGATGATTTAAACTCAGTTAAAGCTAGGAAGAGAGTAGACCAAAAAGAATGATACCTGCCTTTAAGCACAAAGATTAATTATTCAGGGGACAATAAAACACTACAAAAGCAGAAATTAAGTCGCCTCAAGAAGATACAATTTTGTGTGCTGAACATATCCTCCCAAAAGGCAGACCAATGTAATTACCAACCCTCCTAAGACCATTTATATATTGTAGAAGCAGTAAGAACAGCAAGTATTTCCTGTAAAATACATTACTACAAGTCCAAATTCATTTATGTGAGGCATCTATGAGGTTAAAGAATTAAGCTCAGCACACCTATCTATTTACAATTACCTACGTTCTTTTTCAATCTTACAAAGAAAGGGGTCCGTTTGGGTGGCAAAAGCCTCCCCCTGCTACCAGTTTTCCTCACATCTCTGGAGAGCCAGAAGCACAGATGCCACACCTGTGATCCTATCAGGGCTCCTTTTCTCTTATCATCTGCTCCCCAAGGTACTACTTCTACTCTCTGAGGTTGCTGGCCATCACGCCTCTAACAGAATATCTTAATATATATTAAAAGGAGACACAGTAGAGTTCCAAGAACCCCCACAGAAGCCCTCAGAAGGGCACATGCCGTCAATAGAAAAGCCAGAGTGGAAACAGGTGAGTCACACCAACGGGTTGCAGCAGCCACAATCCACAGGAGAAAGCTGGGAACTTTCCAGCAGGCTCACAGGTCTGCCAGGGTCAGAGCAGGGAGCTCCTCAGGTCCCATTTCAGCTTGGAGACACCTTTAAAGCCATGATGAGATTTTCTCCCCACGGTGTGAGTTATGCTTACATATGAAGCATGTAACCTAACAGGTACTTGGCTGAAATGTTTCCAGCACAGGATCTGTAAAGAGATATGGGATGTTAATGCTGCAGCTCAGTGCCATTCACAGGATAAATCTGATAAATTTAGCTACTTTCTCTTGTGCACTATTACAGCTGGACAAATGGAGATGAGCCAGGACTTCTCTGCTCCCTAATTCAGGTGACTGAGAAGAGTTGTAGGACAGAAAAAAAGATTTTGCATTTAAACACAGAAAGTGCAAACCCACATAACTGACCAGAAAATGAACAATAGCCAGGGGATTCAAACTAAAGTAAAAGCAGGTGCTTTATAGTCTGTTTGCAGACAGACTTTTAATAGAACTCTGAAATTAGATGTATTGCATTTTTAAAAACTTCATATGTTTTGTTAAAGCATTTATTTAATAGTATGTAATTATATTATTAGCACAGGAAATTAGCAAAAGCTAGTAACACTTCAAAGCAGACTTATTACTTTCAATATTGAAAGAAAATCTTAATTTACACAATGTAATATTAACTGTGGCAAGATCTTAGGAAAGTCTTTGCGTCAGTTGCTTCCCTCAAGCACAGGTTATCTTATGGTTTTTTTTTTTACATATGTTTTCAAAATTTCCTTGAATTGCACTAGTTGAAATGCCATTTACTTTTCCAAAACCAATTATTTTTGATTCTGGAAAACCACCTCAATGCTGAGCTTAAATTGTTAAATTTTTTGAACATGGATATTCTTATCAGACATGCACTGTTTTCTTTTAAGTACCTTTGCCTCAAATATGCATTCACGGTAACACATAGAATGCCTTAAGACAAAGCCGATTGTGAAGGAGCAGAAGTGGAAGTGTGTATCTGAGGATTAAGTTTAGCTGGAATGTCACAAAACAGCTGCTAATCTGCTGCTTTCCAAGGTCCTGCTTTTCATCAGCACAGTGACTATAAGCTGTGCGCTCGGGGTTTTGCAAGGAGGAAGCAAGGAGATACCAAGGAGATAAAAAAAATGAATGTTGGGAGTCCAGCCAAACCACGCGTGCCAGTAGCATCACTGAGATGCAGCTGAGTGAGAGTGAAGAGGTGTCTCCAGTTTCTGGGGCAGCACTCCTGGGTAGCCTCCTGGAAAGCCAAGATGGTTTTACACAGCTCAGGCCTGGCCTTCCTATTTCTTTTACTGGATTTACAACAATGTAACTTCACTGGTGCTGTGCTCACTGGTCCAACGTTATTTCTGCTGCTGACCCTGCAACTCCTTGGGTCCTGACAAAGCTGGCACGCTCTCTGGCCAGCTGGAGGTCCTGGGACGGGTGATCTTTGCTCAGCCAGGAGAGTCACCTCTGGCTGTGACACCCTGGAATCAAAAAAAAGACTGACCCTGACTTGAAATCACCTAGTTAAGAAGATACTAAGAAGAATCATTGCTCTTCCTTTTGCAAGGGAAAGGAAATGTAGGGAAGACAGAAGAGAAGAACATCAGGTAAAGACTATTATAATGAGAACTAATGGGGAGGACAAGGCTCCTACCAGAGGCCAGCAAGGGAGGGGGATATTAACTTCAAAGAAGTCAGTATCCAAAGAATGGATGAAAACTGCTGTAAAATTGAAAAGGTGTTAATATTCAGGTAAAAGAAACACAGAGATGGTTTGCATGACATCTTTTTCAATTGTACTATTAAGTAAAGTGGAAGGTAAGAAAAACTGTACTTAATAGTGGATTTCTACTGTCTTATTGGTTTAAAAGTAATGGCTTTTCATAGGACAGGGAGCAGCAGAAATGAGCATAAATTCCTATTATTATATATAATTGCCACTGAAATGGTAATAAATTTTAAATTGTTTACCATTGGAAAAGGACTTGGCTATCTGTATATATCTATCCTACTCCAATTTACATTTTTAAAGATCTCCCCAAATCTGATGTATTTTCTTCTGAAGAAACTTAATTAATAGTTTATCTATTTTCTGTCCTAATTCTGAATGTTCACAATAGTAGCACTATATAATAATTTGTCCAATAGAAAGTTATAATTTATGAATTTAGGATAATATATTTTATGTTGTATTGAGTAGTACTAATTTTATTGTTTGAAATCAAGCTGTCTAAATATACCATCAAAACTGTTAGCTGTAATAGTTGCTAAATTAGAGGTAATGTGGTTTTTAAAGTGTGATTACCTCTACTCCCAAACTCAAAGCATTTTAGGACAAAGCTTGTAATAGCAGTGGAGAATAGGTTTTATGAGATCCTCTCGATTTTTCTTCTTGGGGAGATGTTTTTAGAAAAAAAATAATAAACATTTTTTCACACTCACTAACAAAATTCATCTGAATCAGTATTCCAGTTTAAGAAAACAGACAAAAAAGAGACAGAAAATTTGAGAGAATAACAATACAGCAGAACAATGAATGTTTTTTAGATGAATGAGAATAAAATTATTTTTAGAACAAGCCTTTCTGCTGCACAAAAAAAAAAATCTAATGGCTCAGGATGGTTCATGAAAAAACCTACGAACACGAAAATATTTATTGAAGATTTTGAGTTTCCACTCAACTCTCCCTCTGTATTTATACTGAAAGAAACCTAAAAGGAATGGAGTAAGCTCCACTAGGCAATTTATTACATTGATCTAAGAAAACAGGCACCTGAATTAATAAAAAAAAAATTCAAAATCCAAGAATTCTTCAATTCTGTCCTTTCAAAACTTTTTGTCATTGTTTTTTCCCCCCAAATTTGAATTTAAATGTCAGTGCAATGGTGGTATCACTGTTGCTGATTTGTCTGGCTAACAGTTCCTTCATGAAAACCTAAGCCATTATAAATCCAGATAAACCTTTCCTTCTTACTCATTTCTCTTTCTAATTAAGTGGAAAAACATTGAATTACCTGGCTACTGGAAAAAGAGTACATGTACAGTACATGTATACTTTTAATAGTTCAGATTATAAAAATACACAGATAAACTTCCCTAAACTGTTTTCAGCTTAAATCAACCAGTTTATGGTCTGTTGGGCATACTTGTAAGAAACTATGTAAATAAAAGCAACAACACACACCAGAAAAAGTGCAGTTTTTCTCTATGTGTTTATGCATATAAATCTTTATTTAAAATATTCCCTCAGCATAGTTTCTACTATTTAATCTACTAAATTGCTATGTTAGCAGCACATATCATTAAGTTTTGTTTCTACTAAGTTGTCCTTATTGTCCCTATTATTGCCTGTCAGTGATATGGAACATAAAACAGGACAACTATTCCTGGACAAAAACTAAGCAGAGATTGCTTAAAACCTAAGCTGAGTTATCTGTATTATTTCTAGTGCTATACAAGAACTTGCATTAAAGTTTTAGCGAACATAAGTAAACCCTTGAACTGTTAGAAACTGCAGCTATGTAACTGATGATCCCTAAGTTAGAATAAATCTATAGAATATATAAGTAAATTCGAGAACTGTGTGCCAACATTACTCTTGCAGATAGGAGCAACTGTCTTCATTCTGAAATGCCCTAGGATGCTGGTCTTGTTGACACTACCTTTGTCTGCATCGAGGCAGTGAGAAAGGCTGTGCCTCTGCCCTGGTATCCAAGCTTCCCTTCGTCATGCCACAGACTGTGCATGAACGCTGGGGTCTCCTGCTTTCCCATCCTGCATGAAAGGCAGAAATCCATCTGAAATCAGAGCCACTGGCATCCTCACAGGCCTGTGCCCTGGCCACAGTCCTGCACTTTGCATTACTGCTTTTGCAGCTGTGAAAACTGGGATGTAGGCAACCCATCGAGAAAGCTCCCAAGTGAGGCCACTCATGGGAGAAACTCTGGTGACCACCAGGTCACCACTCTTGAAGCCACTGCTGACTCAGCCCCCTCATCTCTCCACACCCCTCCTCCTCTCCTTCCTGTCTTGGCTGGACAGCACCACGATCCAGACAGACATGGTAACATGTCCTCTCCTCCATATGAGATGACCAACACATCCACATTAAATAACAAACCAAAACAGCAAGGTATTGAAACCAGGGAGACCCAGATGTCTAAAAGCACACTAAGTTCATGAAGGGGTGGCTAGATAAGTAGGTATAAAGAAGTACAAATGAATACAGCTGTATTTTCAGTGTCCTAGGTCTGACATATGACGCAATTTAATTTGCTATATAATCACATATATTACTGAAATGAACTGCAGACAGATAATATCTTGGGGTTCAAGCATCACGCTGAAGTGTAGGATGGTACTGCAGGTTGATAAACTGAGTTTTAAGGATAAAATCTTGCTAGCAAATATATTATAAATTAAATACATATGTTGAAAATATATCAATTTTAGCCAAAAAATCCTAGAAACGCAGGCCATCTGCTTTTGACTGATAGGTTTGGTAAACTGTCAAAATATCATGTAAACTGTTAAAAATCTCATTTAATGAATATCTAAAAAACATACATAACTCACACTACTGGCAAGCTTTTAATGAAAATATACATCAAAGAATCAAATATGTGTGAATTCTGAATTTCAATTACTCAATAGGATAAAGAACAAAGTCTGTAGAAAAACAGCAAGAGCTCCATCTATCCCTTCTGAGATGAATCAAACCCCCACAAATTACCTAAAAGTCATTCTATTCAATTACTTAAGAAATACGTTTTTCCATTGCTAATTCCTTTAATATTATACATCATTTAATATAATTTTGTAGAGACTGAAAGAAAACTAAGAAGGGAATACAGGTTCAGCGCCCTGTGAATATTTGCAGAAATTTTGTCCAAAAGATAGGTATTTTCCACATCCCTTTACATTACTTGAATTTTTTCCTGTGTCCCATGGTCATCTCATTAACAGCCTCCCAAATAGTATGATGACCTTGTAAGGCCTAGTTCAGGATCCCACTGGTGTCTAACCAGTACCCTTTGTGGACTGCTCCTCTACACAAACTCCTGCACAGTCCCCCACAGTAATCACTTCTCCTTCTGTTTTAAAATTTTGTCCATAACTTAAAAGTTCTCTGAGGAGAAACAATAACTATTTCAAATGCATGAAACATTTACCAAGAGAACTTCTACCAATACCCAAATGACTTCAGAAACAATCCCTAATATTCTTGAACATTTAAATTTCACTGTCATGGAAATGCTAGGCTCTAGAGACTTTTCACTATGATGGGAGATCATATATGCCAAAAAAACCCCAACCCTTTTTCCATCACAGCATATCAGGAGTAATACAGCCCCCAGACCTTTCCCAGGCAGCCTTCTTCCCTGACATGTGCCCTTGCTCTATTACCTGCTCTTCACCTCATCATGGCCAACCACAGGGCTGCCCACACAGGCCACACCTTCACAGAACTGCCTACGAATATCTTAAAAGTGTAAGATGTCTGTTTTTGTAGAAAAGTAGATGGTAAAGGCTCAATGTCATGTAGTTTCAATGTCTTCTCCACAAAGTTCAGCCTTACACACTCCAGCATTAGTACCAAATGGTGTGATAGCCCAGTATATTAATAATGACATGCAGTGAATGGAGTAGGTGCAGGCAGCTGTCAGATTCTATAGAATAACACTGGAAAAATGCAAACTATTACTTATCATGTCTAGAAACTCAATGGCTTCTTTCACAGCTCCTTCCCTACAAGCTTTCTGTGATGGCAAACAATCTTCTGAAGGAGGAGAAGACAATGCTGCTTCTCCCTCTGAAGGCTGCAGTTGTATTTTGTGCAGACTGGAGCCATCCATGGTCACTCCTTACTCTCCTTTGTGTGTACAAATGCTTTACCAAGTTCAGCATTAGATTCTCATATAAATCTGCCTTACCTTGCCACTAAACTGCTACCATAACATGAAATTCAACTTCAGTTTTATTTCCCAGGGTAGGGATAGACTTCAGAATCTCCCCTTATGTATTTTATTGATAGCATTTTTACACCATTTTAAATTGCTTTGCTATCCCAAACTGTATTTCACATTACCCTGTTTTCAGTTTCTACAGTTCATATGCTTAGATTTTGAAGCACCTTCTTCTTTTTTATCAAATTATATGAAAAAAAGTTTCTTTTCAGTTATGTGTATTTTTATTAAATCAGTAAGAATGGCAGCAGAAACTCAGAATACTCTAGCCTTGCTAAATGACTAGGTGACAGCCTGTAATTTCTCTGTCATTAAAAATACATATTCTAGCACTAAGTTCATGTTGGAAGAATGCTACCCCAGGGAACAGTTTTTCCTCATAGTATGTAATTTAAGTTTATTTAACATACCCTGCATTAAAACAAAAAGCGGTCAGTTCTGGGAAGAGAAATTCTGATACATCTGAGCATTTATAACAACGGGAAGTACAGCTACTTCTCATAAAGGAATTCCAGAACACCATTCACTGCATATATTGTCTTGGAAAGGTCTGATAGTTAATGGACCAGTATCTTCCCTCAAGTATTGCTACTGTAAGATAAAATACACATGGGATTCTGGAAGGCCATGCAATAAGCATTGTGCACAAACTAGTTAGCAGGACTACACTTGGTAACACACCTACAGCAAGGATCTAAAAGAATGCTTGAAGTTGAATACAGCAGTCTTTAAGATTATTTTTTCCAGTAATATTTTTATCCAGTAACTTGAATTTTTAAAGCCTCTTCTTCTCTGCTCCTACAAACAGCTCAACAGAGACTAGTTTTCCTTTTCTTCTGTGCCTTACAAAATGCCTGGCTAGTAATTATCTGGTCCCAGCAATTTCCACTACAGAGAGCTGATTTTGAACTTACATTTTAGGAAACAACAGAAACACTTTCAAAAATCCCAAGGAGACCTACAGGCCTTGAGAAAATGTTGGCATTTGGGGACAAGATATGCATCAGCTGTTCCATCTCATGTAATTCTAAGAATTAAAAGATGCCTAAGGGTAGTAAATGGCAGAAATTATTTGTTCTTGAGCAGTTATTTTTATATATGCTGTTTGGTCTCAGTTTTCTATCCCGTGTAAGACAATCAGCATTAAACAGCATCTGAGTGCACCCTAGAAGTGCACACTACAGAACATTATTGGCTTTTGCAGGCTCATTTTAGTATCCCCTGTGGCAGCAGTACCTTGTCAATTTTAATAGTTTTATTACTAACAGTGATGTTAATATATATATTTACATTGCTGCATATTTAGGAAACTGCGGGAAAGATCAAAGAAACAGAACTGCAACAGCGCTGGATTCTGCAAAGTTATTTCACCCCTGCAAGAGCCCCTGGACATCACCATGGGAAAGCCACTGCTCCCACAGACACCATTTCATCAGCACAGGAGCACTGCAACACAACATGGGAGATGCTGACCCCTCTGGGCAGGCATGATATATGTATGACAAACACAAAGCGTTTTGGTCTGGTTTCCCAAATGCAAAATTTCTGGTAGAGCAGAAGTGTCATGACGCCCGAGGGGTGTGTGGTGCCACCCCAACTCCTCACAGCGTCTCCCACCACCATGCAGGCACCAAACTCGCAGAACATTACAGCTGACGTTCCTATTGCAAACTGCTGCAAATAAGATATGTTATTAACCCATATTAATGCCAACATGGTAGAACAAATAGGAAAGGGATGGCAAATGAATGTGAAACAGGTACTTTGATACCACATTTTCTCTAACACTGGAATTTTGCAATTTACTGTGGCAGGTAGTAGCTTGGAAATGTTGTAATTATTAGTTTAGAAATAATTTTAGAACTTCAGTAAAACTCTCAACGGGCACAACTGCACCAGTCATTTCATAGGGGTGTCAATCAAGAAAATTGTTTTTAACCATGAGCACTGTATTTGTCACATATCCAGAATATATTAGATCATTAACATGTAAATACAAAGAAAACACTAACTGCAAGTAACTCTAATTTTACTTTCAAAATAGATAATGGGGGGGTTAGTATTTTTCACCCCCTCGATATATTTTACTACAGATACCTACATATTCAACTGATTTGTTGCTGTTTGGGATAGTTTTGTTTTAGAGTGGGATGACTTGAGTGCTAAGAGGTACAATACAAACCCCATGAAGGCTGGACTAACACGTTTATGCTGCTTCTCTTTTTGAGCTAGCAAGTTACCTTGGGTATCTCTGCACAGCAAAGCGCAGCTCTACATACATACGTACGTACATACGTACATATATCAGATCCGCAGCTGCAAATTCATTATTAATGTTCCACACTCAAGAGATTTTGCTAATTAACTGAACCACCCATGAGTTCATCATTATCATTTCCTGAAGCATTTGTAGATGACTTGGTTTCCCAGAGCATTCAAGAGAGTAAAACCTAATTAATTTGTGGGGACTCAATGGCAGGACAAAGTAGCTGCAAGCTATGCCATACTGCTCTTTCTCACAGATAATCTTGTTACACTACCAAAGTTTTAGTCAGGGACAAAGATAACACATGGAGAATTGCACAGTACTCTAGTAGAAGTTCAATCACTAAAATATGAGGATTAGGAAAAAGTCTTAATGGCATTACTTACACAGCTACTAGGGAAGGGGAGATTATTTGCCAGAGGGAATTTAATTTGCTGTGGAGCTGCACAATATTTTAGCCGCACAGCCTTTTTTCCAGCCTCACATTAGAACTTCTTCAGGGAGCAAATCCTAGAACAGTAACAACAGTAAGTAACCCAGGTTTCTTACAAAACATTTGTAGCACAAAGAGTCCAGAAAAATGCAGTGATGCCCTCATAGATTGGCAGCTGATACATATGAATATAGAGTTACCATGGTAATTTTCAGTTCAATTTTATCAAATCAGCAGATAAGATATATGCGTGTTCTGCTGTCACTACTTAGAAGTTACCAGAAGTACAGGGCTATACAGCTGGTAAAACCTGGTGGCACCAAAGGCTTTTGAGTCATCTCCACAGCTCTACCCTGCCAGCCCTGTTCCCTGACCCGGGGGCCTGGACCCAGCAAGTTGCCTCAGCACTCTGCTGAACATTTTATCTGGTTTATTGACCAGCCCTTTGAGCTGTGATCTGTTTCTGATGCATGCATGTTCAATGACAATGGGTTTTACAATCTTTTTTAAACCTGTTTCATTTCTCATCTAATTTTTACATTTTACATTTACAGCTGGCAAAATATACACTATCTCTACAGTTTTCCACACAACCTACTGAGAGCAAGTTTGATATCATGGATAACTCTATCAGATAAATACCTCAATTTTCCCAAACATGCTTTCAGTACCCAGTTTTCAGAACACAAAATTCCTATTTTGTATTTTCCCAGAGGCCATTTTCAAAATGGGTCAACCCTCTGGTCCTAGAGACTATGCCTTTAAGAGATTAGTGTAAGAGGAGAAACCCTGAAGGGGGGGGGGGAGGAATTAAAACACTTGGAACAAGGCTTAGAAAAAAAGGCACATTTCCTGCCAGAATCTAAATGCTGAAAGATCCCTATCACATAAGTTGTTAAAATCAACACTAAAAGTAATTTTAGATGCTTGGATGTATAAAGAAATGTGTGCTTCTGTTTGTGCCCACTGACTCATGTCCTTTCAAGAATAAAGAGTGTTCCATTAGCATGGTTTGGAAGAATAGGAGCAGACAAGCATGTAAAAGACAGGACTCCAACAGATAGTTCTGAAGTAATAACTCTTCTTGCAGCTTTGACCAGTATTCTACTTAGGATGCTGTGTGGAATACTCTAAGCATATTTTAATTATAAAAAGAATTAACCCTGTTGGGTGAGAAAGACAAAGAAATTCAGAGATCTTCCTACTTCAAAATATGGGAGGTTTAGTAACTGATGCACCAACCACTCTTAACCACAGTTGCATTGTGAATTCTCTTTTTGTGCTGTTAATAAACAGAAATGAGCAAGGAAGGTGCTACCACCTCCCTTGTCCTACACAGCACTGTGGCACTAGATTAGTTACCACCAGTAAGCTAGTTACCATCATCATTTAAATTACTCAAACTGGAACTTTCTATAGAACTTGCACTTCTGTGAAACAATGTTGGAGGACAACTACAAATGCAGAAAGGGCGTTGCCAACTTTAAATACTAAATTCAAGAAATTGAAATTATTTGGGTGATTAAATGGAGACATGTTTTTAAATTATTGGCTCAAATGTCTAAGCCTTCTGACAACAAACAGAACGATGCAGTAATAGAGGACCTGGAGAAGCAGCTACCAAAGGTTCCTTTCATCACTACTGTAATTCAAAAGGTCCACAGCAAAAATTATATGAAAAAGCAACTTCACATAAAGTGAATAATGGCTTTACAGTTTATCTGACGTGTTACAGGTACTGCCACCCTCTCCCTTTCCCCACCCTCCCAACACTATGAACACCTATTAGAGTTATTTCGGGGTCAAGGCTGACAAGACGAGAATTATTTTCAACTTCTGTGTCAGACAGAAAGAAATTACCTACTGCTTATATGTGTATTTATTACATTGCACTCCATGAAGAAATATATATTTACAATATTCATAGAAATGAGACTGACAAATTTTCACATTCTAAAACAAAATAGGTATGGTTTTTTATCAACACTTAAATAAATTGTAATTAATGCATTAAAGAAATTAAGAAAACATCACAGCTAATTATTTGTAGTGGTAATGACAAAAGGTTACGTTAGACATGAGGCCACACGCATACATGCTCTAGTTCCTAGCAGTAATATACAGCAACAGCCTTGTATTTCAACAGTTAGCAACTTGATGTGACAATAAAAAGCACCAAGTAATCTTCTCATTACTATTATACAAAAAAAAAGATAGCACATGTTTTTCCAAAGAGATTGTGTTTTATTACTCATTATGCCCCTGCCAAAGAATACAGAATCAAGGAAATACTTTCACAGCTCCACTTTTGGCCTGCTGAATCATGGCTGCCACAAATAAATTGTAACAGACTTGTGTTCTCAATTGTTTTTTTGGAACTGGTGGATAATTGAAAAAAAAAATCAGATCGGTATTCTTTCTAAGCATCTAAAAATGCTCTTGCCATTCTACTATATTAAAACCAAATCAAAAAGAGATCAGATTCAGAATCTTATCTCCATTACAATTACAAACACCTAGAGTCAACCCCTTCATATGATATCTTTGTATGATATCTTTGCTCTGCTGTATGTACAGCACAAACTGGGAAAGGTTACTGATGCCCAAATAGGACTGTTAGCACACACAGAGAATTTCCATATTCATAGAATTACTACGAAAGTACCAGCAATTTTTCATCTAAATAAGGCTTCTTAATGCTGTTCAGCATTTCTGATTTTTGCAAAATGCAATTTTCTGAAAGGGAAAGTGAAATTCTAATAACTCACAAAATTATAAGGAGCCACAAATACGGGCAGTAACTCATGACTCCAGGGAATCATCTCCCAAGGTAATACACGTAGTAAACTGTTTGTATAGTAATTTGCAAATATATTCACATATACCATTACATGACTTTCTGAAAGAGGATGCTGTTTACCTACCAAACAACTTTACTCAACTTTTATTTCTACGGCAATTATGCCATACTAGTGTTTGGATGCAAAGATTCCAAGCAATAAAGTCCATGCAGTACGGAAAAACTCTCCAAAACCCCAGCACTGATTTCTAGAAGCATTTTTTGACCGTGAATATGGAAAAATGACTATTAATAAACAGAAAATGTCATTCAATTGCTGAAATTTTAATACTATTTTTAAAAGCTACATTATCAAAACTGAAAAAATATGACAGTGCTTTTATGCATTTCAATTACGAATTTTCAATACTCGCTGTTGTGAAATCATCTTTTTCTGGTTTGTACAGCCCATACACATTAGCTGTCCTGTCTTTTAAATATTTAGATTAAAAAAGTTAGTCTTCAGTATACATAAAAAAATCTTCATGTAACATCCAATAGCATGAATAAATTGGAATAGAAGGAAAAGTTGATGTGGCTGTCCTGCGCTGTTTCCAGCTGTCTAAGATGTCTGCATAAATAAGTATGAATCACTGATTATTTTATCATCTCTAGGACAGCTAATCGTAATTAATTTACTGCACTCACTTATACTCCAGTATAAAAACTCCTCAACAATTCCTTTAAGGAAGCTGCCATCATCACCTCATGTGGAATTATATTTCATAAAAATCAAAACAGGTTTTCTACTGCAAGGAGGCTTCATCAGGTCTTTAAGACAAATGTTACTTCTCTTGTTGCCCTTGCATGAATCCAAGTCTACTACCCAGCTCCTGCTACATGCACACACATATATCAGGAAATAGGACAGTCAAATTAGTCTGTCTCATACCTAAGTGAATGAGTTGGGTGCCTGAAAAAAGCATTTTATCTTGTCTTAAAATGAGTATCAAAGATGATGGTTATGACATTTTTGCCTCTCAAGGTGCCTAATGTCCTCTCCATAGGTGTATGTACAAGCTTTAGTTGCTGAGTCTTGCTGAAACTACGATAGAGGTCTCAAATCCAGATACCCAACTTCTGATTGGTGAAGTGAGCCCACCTTATTGATCTCATAAAGTAGATTAAAAAATAATCTCATTTCAAAGGCTGCATTAATAGCAATAGTCTTAAAATAATTTATTTTGCTCATGCTTTACCAGCACACTGATGATGACTTAACACATGTCCTTTAACACCCACTTTTGTCACTAATATCAGTGTAAACCCACACTGAACTTTACTTAATGCATACAAAACTCTTTTGGACTTACTCAAATATAAATCAGCATCAGGCTACAAAATTTACCACTAACATCCACTGTACTGAATCCTTGAGTTCAACTTTCTTGCATGAATATTTAACTAATCAGAAGCATATACTTTTACGCTGTAATAAATTGAAATTTCTACTATTCAACTCCCAAACTCTTAAGGACTAATCTAGAAGAAATACTCATTGAAAGAAATACCATGTCCAGCACTTTTAGAAAAGTAAGTGCTGACAAAAAGCACCATCAAGCTGAAGAACTTAATGCTGGAAGAGAATTGAATGTCGAAGTTCAAAGAGCTTTGAAGTACAACTAGAGCATTTGTCAATGCAGCTCCCTGCTGAGCACTGCCACAATTCACTGGAGCATAGCAGGACATCACCTTACCATCCCTGTGCACTCTGGCAATCACAGGTAATGCATCTTTGGTCTGACCAAGGTGGCCTTGTGTACGTCCTTAGAGATGGAGCAATTAACAGCCCAAGAAGCATCCCCCATTGAGACAGAAAAGTAAACTGCAAGAAGCATAGGTGAGAGGTTTATCTGGTGTACAATACAGAAATCCAGTCAATTGTTTTCAAAAAACCCCAAGAACCTGGTCTGTGAGGAGGGTAAGAGCAAATGGCTGTTCAGGCACAGCAAAAAACAAGCCAAAGAGAGTATAATCCATATGTATGGATACATGGCGGGCAGTGAGGGAGGAGAGACAAGAGACATGGGTGGCACAAAAGCAAATGCATATAAACCAGCAATGATGTTTCAAGTTAGTTTTGAGCTTCAAGTTACATGTCTGTCTCTAACCATAGAGCATCCTTGCGTGAGGTTCAGCTATTTCAACCAGAAGATGCCTTGACTCAGGTATTCATCATGCATGGTTATCTCTAATTGTACAGTTATAGATAATCTTAATTGTTACTTTGGGACCTTGAAATCTCTGCAGTAAAAGAGTGTAAAAAATAGAAATAAAATAGTTTCACAGTTCAGGTTTCATGAATATAGGGTTTTTTGTTTACTACTTTAGGAGTCTTCCTTTCCAAAAAGCTGTTAAGCAGAGCCTAAGGAGCTGTACGGTTAAAATGAAAGATAGTGTACATTGAAGTAAAAAAATAAGTGGGAAGAATACAAAATTAGAATTACAAATAACTATGGGGTTTTTAAAATATACAGGGAATAAGAAAGCCTACATAGGCAAATTGCATTGATAATATCAAGAAAATAGCAGGCTGTTTGGAATTGTTTTCACTAGATGTTGACAGTACATTGAACTACAATAATTATCCAGTATTTCAGTTCATTATAAACATGCTGGCAACTGTAAGAAAAAGAAATCAACGTTCCTCCATGAAATCCACAGACATTTGATGTAACTTTACTGCTGGGGTAATTATCTGTGGGTCATAATTTCCAAAGATAAGATCAAAATGAAAATGCCAGAAAAATAGTTTAACCTTTTTTGACAAGTGAAACTAGAGGAGACCCTTTTATATTGAAAGTATTCTAAAATGGTTTTAATTAAGCAACAAACTAACTCAACTTTTTAGTGTGCACAAGTATGAAGAAGAGTTTAAACAGCAATGACTAAAGCTTTGTCTGTACTGCAAAAACTGGTAGAGGATTCTGGATGATTACTGCAATTTGACAGCAGTCCACAGAAAGTCCAGAAAGCTGACTTTTTACAGTTATCACTCATTTTCTAAATTTTATTTCATCACCTCAAATAGTATCATTACTTGGATGAGTAAGGTGTAAAGTCCTGTGTGAATTACGAATTCTTACTTACATCTGGTTAGTGTATTTTTTAAGCCTAAATATATTCATTTAGCTGTAAATCCTGGAACTTCCCTGGAAAGCCTGCTGTGTAAACTCATGTAGCAGTTAGAAATGAGAAACAGTCAGGCACAGGCTTTGCCTGGTCTCTTCTGGCATTAACTTCCACAGCGGGGGCTCTGATACTGAGGATGGTTTTCACAGGAAACAAGCCAGGAGTATCTTCTACTATTCTGTGTGGTACATGGCATAGAATGGTGTGTTTTTCTTTTCTTAAAGGTAGACATTTCTAATCTATCAGATGGTTTTGTAGGTGGAGAATTCTAGCTTTGTTCTGATGAGCACAAATTGCAAGTGAAGTACACAGAGGAAAACTATACATTCTATAGTCCATGAAAAGCACTGCTGGTGACTTCAGAGTAACCCCAGAAACCCACTGGAGCACTGGATATTTGGCAGTATTGAGTATTATACCTAAGTCAATTCTTAGTATATTTTTTAGTTATGCAAAGCTAATTTTCTTATCTAAGATACCACAAATTAATTTCATGAAATCACACAGTTGCTAAAAATATAATCTACCTGGGCTCAAGTGCCCTAGATCCTGTGTTATGTGACACCACTGATGCAGTGAACACACTGAAGACTGGACTCTTACTTCACAACCTGAATAAATACTCAAAGCAAAGCAGAATGCTACAGAGCCTACAAAACCAGTAACAGGATATTAGAAAAGACTTCTCCCTGCTCCTTTTTTTTACTTCTTGGGGAGGGACTCAGGCACAGCATTTCACTGATGTATCACGGGCAGAGCCACCTTTGGGTCATGCTTCTATGGTGTATGGTGCAACGCTTCTTTATTACCCCCAGAGCGGAAAGGTTTTATGATAATAAAAGCTCATGGAAACTGAAAGCAGCAGTTTGCTGGCTTTCTTGCTGCCAACCTGCAGAAATCTTTTTTCTTACAGAACTGTGACAGGTGTTGACAGCCTCTGCAGAGAGCAGCAAAGAGATCTCTAATGTAAATGTAAGCTCCAGCATAAATGGAGTCTGAGCCATCTTAGCGGTTTTGGTCTATGGTTAATCAAACAGTTCTATTTGCTTTCTTTGGTAAAATTAGGAGTGCACTGACTTGGAGAAGAAGAACTGGTTTGTTTGGATCTTCAGAATAAATCTGATGAACAAGCTACTGGATCACAGCAGAAAACTGATTTATAAGGAACAGTCTTGTCTGCTCAGCCCATTGAATCACTTACAGAGATCCATACACCAACTTTTTCTGTATTTCTTAGAGTTAAATGACATGAAACATAGTTTGTGAAAATTGCATCTGTATGTAACTAGATACGGTGTAACTCCCGGTGACTGAGAAATTATTCAGTGCAGTAACTAACAAAGAAACCAAGAGCTTACAACTTTTGTATTATCACTGAACAATTTTGAAAGCTTCCTTCTGCCACAACCCTCAAAAGCATTATCATCTTTTTTGGAGGACAGCAACGGAGAATGCTTCCACATTTGAATCAAATATCAAAATAAACAATGCCTTCCATTATACAATATTAGATACAGAGAGGTTTTTCTCCTTTATTTACAGAAACTGTGAATGAGTTTTGCTGAGAAATTCTGGACTCCAACAGTAACTCCCCCAGCAGGAACTAAGTCTCTCAACCTCAAGCTCAAAATACTAAATTTCTTGCAAACAGTAGCCATCATTCCTCTGTAAAATTCCAGCTTCCTGCCTCTCACTTCCACAGCCCTATATATTATCAAGGCAGAGGTAAAAGTACCAGCACCATTCAATGGATCAGCAGGACTGAGAGAGCCAAGAGCCAGCACATGATTTGCGTGTGCACCCATTACTGGTGCAAAAGGCAATAATCCTGTCTGAATTCCACAACCCTAATAATCTTGGTTTTTCTCCCTTGATAATTCACATTTATCCGACATCCTTCTGTGCAATTTAGCTCTTTATTTAGCTCACAAAGTAGACATTATTCTAAGTAGTTAGAGTATTCATCTTTTGGTGTCAGTGCCAGTTACCCCGGCAACAAACCTTTGAAGGGAAACCTTGTTTTCATCTGGTAACTCAAAATAGGACTACAGGGTCAACTGGAAAGCAAATGCAAAAAAGCGGCTCTTAAGCCTGAAAAATGTTCAGCAAATGGCCTGTCTTCATTTGCAGAGTTCAAAAGTCTAAGAAAGATAATTTTTTTTTTTTTTAAATTTACTATGTCCCATGACTGGGGGAAAAACCCCTAAAAAGTGGCATGCTAGTTGCTCACTTAAAAAATGGATGCAACAGCGTTGCATCTCAAGAAGCACTTGGGAGAAGCCTCAAAAATGTAGATGATAAAATCCTGACCAACTTTAAATAAGAAGAAACCACACAGTCTAATTACAAACACTAGAAACAACGACAAAAGTTTTAAGTCTACTGTGTCTGAGACACATCTGTGTACATACACACACAAATGGTGTATCTCACCCTTCCCCTGCAGCCAGACCTATGTGTGCTATATTTGCTGAGTTTAGACAAAGTAGTCCTGTGACCAAGCAGTATAAACACTGAATTAAAAATGGGTCCTATGGCAAAGGAAAAAGGCAAAACAACTCATGTAAGAGTTATCTGAGACTCTGCCTGCTGACTTGCAGAGCAGTGGCGCTTTCTGCAGAAACAACATGCGAGTCTCCAAAAATACGTGAAAGCGTAACAGATTTTGACTATCTTCTGCCAAAAGGCTGAGAATGAGACCTTTGCTTGATTTGGATCACCTGAAGCAAAATCCCCGAGAATGAGGAAAGAAAACCCCCACACTCCTCTGATGACTATGGATTTGCTACAATTATGTTTGTGTAAGGCAGAATGAGCCGATAGCAAGGCAGTGCAGTGGTATAATGAACTCCACACAACAGCAGCACACAGCATGGGATTCATCTGACAAAAGATGGATACTGTCCACCATGTCACCTATCCCATAAAAACCGTGTAGAAAAGCTGATACTTTTAGACATGTCATTAGAAACTAAAGATGTAAATCAGGCCAGGTGAACTGCACCCAAATATCTATTTCTCCACAGTGGCTATTTAAGGGAGCACAGTATGTCTGCCTTCCATGACATATCCATAGCATAGCACAGTCTCTAATGCCAGGGGACACAATGCCCACTCCAAAGCCAGAGTCAGCATGGGTTCACCTCAGGAAACAGAAAGCCTGGTATCGCTTCTGAAATCCTCTTGAAATATAAACTCAAAGCCCAAATGGATATTATTCTTTTAACTGGCTTACAAGGATGATATAAATACATTCCTGACCGTATATATATGGGACATGGGAATTTCAAAACAAGCCACAATTCCAGAAATGCCATTTACATTCATTCTCATTCTGGATATATCAGATACTTCAGATAATAATGGCGAACAATTGAAGATAACTGCCAGACCCGTAAATTTGTCTTGGCTTTGGTTTCTTGTTGAGAGAAGTCAGTTTCAAAGACAGGAGTTTCATATTAATAGTTATCAAAAGTACTTGGAAAAATATAACATAATTTAAAAATTGCTTTGTCTAGAGGAAATAGCTTTAGTCAGTGAGCAGCACTGCAATTACTGGCCAAGCATGCATAGGTCAATATTGCTCAGCAGAAATATTAACTGCTATTTTTTATTCTAATTTGCATTTATAAAAATAGAATCAGGACATGCAGTTATTTGTTTCACAAGTCTTGGAATAATGCACACACAATATTTACCATTTGGCATAACCTTCTTCTACTGAAATTAATCAAGTGACGCTGATTTCAACGGAAAAAAAGGACCAGTTCATGTTTGCAATACCATCTACTGTGTATTACTGTTTCCACAAGCAAATAATGGAGGACATGTGATGCTTTTATTTTAACTGCTTGGATTTCTTCTCTCTGAAGTGCATTAGGATAAAATTAGTGAGCTATATTTCTACCCACTTGTGATTAGCAATAAATACTCGCTCTTGTAGCCTGGTGCACTTTTCCCCTGTGAAATCTAATCAACACCCACTTTTAAAAATTCAGATATGAAGATACAAGATTTCCTCTTGTGTAGAAAAAGAACAAGGAAAGATGATACAATATGATACAGTATGATAACAGCTGTGGGTCTTCAGGGTGGGGGAAAAAAATTACTAAAGAAGGGATGTCTACACAATCATGAAGGGAAAAGAAAACATTTAATATTTCTACTGGTTCAGGAATTAGGGATGTAGAGGGAAAGTATGCAGTGAAAAATGTTTTGGTTCTACTGAGCACAAGCAGAAAGGATTCGGCTTCCAGTTTAGAAAGCCCTGAACAGTTTCTTATCTTGACATAAGTCAAGGTGGTTACTAGGGGAGAAATCAAGGAGGATGTTGGCTCCTTCATTCATCCTCTAAGAATCCACTACTGGCTTATCCTGGAAGATTGTGAATTAGAGTAGGTAAGACCCTAGGCTGATTCCACAAGGCTAGTTCATGAAAAGAACGACCAGTGGTTTTTTTACTTAATATTGTAAATTTCTGTTTTCTACTGAGTCTGCTTCTAAAATACTATTCTTCTAAGGTATTTTTCCTAATCAGAAGAAAATTTGTGCTTCTCATTGACCTTCCAACTGAGTTTTGATGAATACCTATTTATTTTGTTCTTGACTGGAACAACTGATTTGTCCATGTGACAGACAAACGTACGTAATAGATAAACATATTTCTGTAAATTTGATTACAGGCCTGTGACAAGACCCCAAACTAACACTTACAGTGTTACATACTATATAAAACTACATCCCATAAACCTTAAGAAAATCCCAGAGTTGCTAGGACAGAACGTCTGCTACAGGTGCAGACTGTAAAAGCAGTGGTTCAAGGACCAGTTCTGTACACTACATCTCTGGTATTAAAACTGCACTTTGGTGCAGTGTTATTAAAACCTGGCTGTGTGGAAATCAAGTCAATATGTTTGTGTCTAGGAAGAGAAAGAAACTGGTTGAGAATACTTTAGAAACACACCAGAGATGCACAGAAGACATGTATGTATACAAGTTCTGGACTCTTAATATGAACAGGTAAGTCGAAGGCAAACTTTTGCCAGTGTGAACTGATGAATCAAAGGCATACTCAGTTTCCATTGGGGAGATGTTTATTTTCTATGCAAACACTTCCTGCTTTGACCTGCTTCTTTGAAAGCTTGTTTTAGACAACTGAACAGCTTCCTTCTTGTTGTTCCTTTAAACTCAAGCCTCTGTCAGTGTCACCCCTGCTAAGAAAGCAGTTTATTGGAAAATAGCCTAGACTGGATTCAGTGCAGTCTCCCTTTCTCATGATACTAACTCATACCGTGGGCACAAATCAACCTGTGTAAAAAAGAGGAAATATGTTGTTCTCTCTCTCTCTTCCTAGAGGTCTGAGCCAAATTGCACAGGAGGTGAAGAAAACACTTCCGTCTTCTTGTTGCCATTTACCTTTTATCAAAAGAGCCTCACGTTCAGTCAATGAAAAAAAGCTAGAAAGACCTGAGCTTATCCAAAAGCAAAATGGATTTTGTTTGTGATACTTTCAAAACAATTACTTTTCAGGAAAGCCAGTTATGGAAGAGTTCCAATATCCCATCAAATGCTCTTATTTTTAATCTAAGTGTTTTCCTTACATGTTACAAAGGAAGTTTAATGGTTACAAAACACTTGTGGATCAGTTTAATAACTGCATTTACTAATTGAAAGTATTATTTTGAATGAATAAGAAATGTTTACTTCATTTGATTAAAAATACTTTCTTCAAAATTTGCTCTTTCATTTTGTTTCTTAATGAAAGATCTATTGTCTTAATTGTTACCTACTAAAACCTGTTGGTTTCCAATTAGCCACAACTTTTTGGCACTACTTGTTGCTAACTAGAAGGCTACAAAAATGATACATATTTACACACATACACAGATACTACATGTAAATGAAAATATATCTACAGAACTTTTTATCAGAAAATGTATTCATTTGCTGACATTTTGCATTTTAATTTATAAAACAGTGAAGCTAATTTGTGTCAAACTGCATTCAGATGAAAACTAGAATCATAAAATGTAGAAAATAATGTTCCAAAAATAGTCATATAAATTTATCGGACCTCTGGATTCATACATACACAGTCTCCTCCCTCTCCACAATTATCTCCAGTTTAGGAAAATTATTTACAAATCAAAAAAGAAGTAATATTTTCAGCTAAATGAGCTGAAAGTCCTGATGATCATATATAGAAGAAATTTAGGATTGAACGTCTTGTTTTTATATATAAAACTGGACAGAATACAACTGCATTTCAATTCCACATGAATCTCTGTAGCTCTTGAACTGAGCAAGCCAAAAATACTATTTCTTTACCTACAGACCACACTAGAGACTACTACAGAGAGGCTAAGCCAGTTTTCACATTTGATAGTATGTCAAACATTCTGGTTCTAAAATTTGTAGCACTTAGAAATTTTTGAAATAAAATATAAAGAGTGTATAATAGCAAATATTGACTGATACGCCAAAATTTTAAACAGGAAGTACTGCCTTGAAGAAAAAAACCCCCTTACTTGAATAAAGTAGACAAAACCGACCCAAATGTTATACACCAGAACACATAAACATATTGTATTCACCTTCTGAAAAAGATGGGGATGTGGTACGTGTGACATGAATCCTACCCCTTCCTAGCTTTCCAGCACTGTACTGGTCAGTGCCAAGAAACCATACAATAGTTTCTCTGTAGTTGCTGGTGTCAGGAATCACCTACTTTTTAAAACAGCCCCAAAATAAAAGTAGGCAAATTGGGTCACAACAGCCAAGTTCTGTGTGAGACAGCAGATTCTGTACTTGGTCCTGAGCCACACAAGACCTGGTCATTCTAAATTTGTCTCACTTAGCATTTCATCACCTTTTGTCCCCAGAAACAGAGTTGTTTCCTGGAAGAAGACCTCCCTGGTTTGTGACCATCTTGTATTTCAGTGGGAACCAAATACACATTCAGTATCAACCACAGGAAAAAAAGAGTGATTCCTCATGGAACCAGGGTGATGTGAAAAAAGGTTATGAAAATAAGCACAACATTCTTCCAGTCTATGCATAAGGAACTCTACTATGTATAGAGAAAAATGTACTAACCAGATAATAAATCTAACTCAATTTGCCATGAAAATGCAAGCCATTTTTTTTCTGAACTTTGTTTAAATGCTAGAAAGTTCTAACTTTAGAATAAATTTAAATTTACTGAAAAACAAAAAGCTGAAGACAGTCTCTTGACACAAATTGTCTTTTTGTTAGTGGGCATTTCCATTAATGTATTGGGTATTAATGTAGTGGGTATTTCCAGGTATTATGTTAAGATGCTACTAGAAAACGAGGATAAGCCTGAGCACCTTTTGCATGTATGATTCTGACTCTAACAGCTATTCCTGAAATAGAATTTGGTCAAACTATATTCCTCTTGTACTCCATCAAGTCCAGCTTTCTGTCTGACATTGCATTTTCTCCCACATAATTTTGTTTTCCTAAGACCATTTTTGCACAAGAAACACCTCACTTCCACAGCCAAAGACTAACTTTTAAAAAATAAAATTATATTATCAGAACTGTTAATAATATCCCACTAACTCTTCTGTCTAGAATGAGGAGTCCTCATTCCTGACACAGTCTCAATTCAGTTGGAAATTAATCAAGGAGGAACAATCCTACAATGCTGTCAAACAATAATGATGGTTGAAGCACTCAGTTTCCAACATGATGCTTCATCTTCACATGGTCCAGTATGCAAAAGGAGTTAATTTTTAACCATGCACAAGCATGATGAGGATTTGCATATGGCCACTTACATCTTCAAACCAGAGCACCAGCTCCCCACACTGACTGAAGATCTCAGAGGTCCTCCTTCTGTCTGCTTCTATGATGGCAAGAAAATATTCATATTTTTGCTCCACAGAGTCCAACTATAATCTCACAAATTGTCTTTTTTTCCATAAACAAAGCCAAAAATAACTTCTTCGTCATTTGATTGTGAACAGAATAGCCTTTTATCAAAGCACTGCACCACTGCTGACAGAAATGGCAGTAATAATCACCCTCCCCAAATACCTAACCTAGAAGGACATATAGTCCTTACCAGGGTGATAAAAACCCAGCTAAGGGAAACTGCACTGCTTGCTCAATTCTCAACTGATTTTATAAATCTGTAATAGGTCTGTTCTAATACAGCTACAACAATTACATTTAGATAACCTGTCTAATTAGACAAAACCAGGAATACCATATGGATACAGGACAAACCCTCCCATAACACATTATGCTAAGAAGCAAGGATTTGGGGGTTATACTGATTATTTAATGCCTCTCAGAGGCAGGAATCCACAGTGAACAGACGTATCAAATGGCAAATAACCCCACAGCAGCCAAATGCTGGCAGCGGTAACCCCGCCAGCACCTGCAGAAAGGGCAACAAATCCCCAGCCTTCTGGGCTACACTTCAGAGCAAAACCACTTGCAAACATTTCGAACTATTTAACTGTGACAGTCAGACTTACCTCAAATCTCACACTCATGATAAAATACTGGTTATGTGAGTCTGCTGCGTGCGCACAAAGAAACTGCCTCAGCTATCAAAGACCTCATGTTCAGTAAGATTGATTTCAAATAAACAGCTCTCTGTGTTGCTGGGAAATGGGGGGAACTGAAATACTATCATATTTTCTATTATTACAGGCACATATCACATAGTACAGCAGGACCCAATTAGTGTTAGTAGGACATTAATGATTATTAATGCCAATTTGTTTGGACAAAATTGAACCTCTTGCTGATCTGATCCATTCATTAATTCCCAGTTTTCAGGATACCTTCCAGAAGCAAAGCAAAGTGCTTTTGTCATTGCAAACATTAAAAAGGCACATAAAATATATTTTGTTCTGGGATGCTGCAGTTAATTGAAATTATATGTCTCAAGCAATCAGACCACAAAACCAGGATGCTCACTATGAAAGCAGCCTAGAATAAAGGGTGCAAAAGCAGATAGTTCTCAATTTGAAATGATAAGCTGGAGCTGGTGAGGTGTATTTCATACACAGCAACAGTTTCACTCTCTGATTTCAGTCAGCGACTGTCTCTTGTAGGGTCAACTGGAAAAAGTATTTTCGGCTCTTTGGTCAAAGATGAAGAAGATAAACACTCCAACACTTTCTGTTTGTGGACACACAGGAAGTAAAAATACCTGGGATAATAAAGGACTAGATTTTAAAAAGGAAAAGATGGTAATAGTTCCCCACCTGTGCAATAGCTATGTACTAAGACCACTCATGGAAGAATATGGATGCTAAGCCTGAGCTTCGCCAAAGTCAGAATTCCCTAGCTGTCAGCAGAGGCAATGGTATCACAGAATCACAGAACAGTTTGGTTGGAAGGGACCTTTAAAGATCCCTGAAATGAGAAGGGAAATCTTCAATTAGATCTGGTTGCTCAGTGCCCCTCCAACCTGTCAGTGAATCTTTCCAAGGATGGGGCATCTATCACTTCTCTGTGCAACCTGTTTCAGTGTTTCACCACTTGCATCATAAAAGAATTATTCCTTATATCTAGTGTGATTCTACAATCTTTTAGTTTAAAACCACTACCTCTTGTCCTATCACAAAAGTCCCTACTAAAAATCATCAGGAGCAGCTCCATATTCCACAAAATGCTTAAAAAATTACTGATAAACACAACAATGGATCTCCCCGAGAAACAGGACATAGCTGTTCCCATGAAATAGAATCACATGTACGAAATGTTAAGGTACGCTGAATAGATGGAGATCCTCCCCCAAAATGCTTTGTAAATTTGCAGCTCGAAGTTCACTCAAGGAAAATAAAAAGATGGAAGTGTGGCTAATCAAAGACACAACCACTTCTCCTTAGTAACTTCCTGAATCTAAAGCCAACCACACTGTATGATTAAACAGCTCACCAAGTCCAGTCATTACAAGTCAATACTTATAATGCTATGGTTAGGGAGCCCAAAAAAAGACTTATCAAACTTTGAACTTCTGGAAACATTACAGACAGTGTGTTGAATAAATATATACACACACAAGGGAAGTATTATAGGTAAAACCTGAAAAAAATGTAAAAGCAAACTAATACATCAAAAGTATATAGAAAACATAGTTACTTCAGAGAATTAAAAAAGAAAGAAAAATCAACATTTAACCAGTGATAATTATAGTCTTTATCAAAGATAAAGTCCTTGCTGAAAATATGGGAAGAAAGTCTGTTTGCAGTCCTACCATTCTAAGCAGAGATACTGCTTTGAAAAGTAAAAGTCAAAGCATTAAGTTAGAGGTATAAAACTCATCACTTTTGGTATCTGACCATGTTGTATGTAGCCTGAACATGTCCTCTAACTAGAATTTTTCTTTGCCTATGGGGTGATAGTTCCTTAAAATAAGTAAAATAAAAGATTATCGCCAACACACAAGTCTTTGTTACTGCACTGGCTATTCTGTGGGGGGTTTTTTCCCCCTCCTTTGGACAAAGGAGGGAGAAGAGAGGAAGAAAAAAAAAAAAAACCTATTCTTGCTGCTTGCTTCCAGAGAAATGTGTACTCCAGATTGGACAGCTGGACAGTGAACTCAGAGTTGTTTTGATTTTAATACTTAATTCATTAGTAATGGAAAAACTTCACATCATAGTAAAGGAATAATCTGGTGAATTTCTCAACTTGTAGGACATTGTTTTTGATAATTTGCCAAGCATAGTGGAAGATTTATTATGCAGAGTATGCCAAAATGGCAAAGGGCTTCTTATGCTGTAGGGCCATAAAACAATTGTTTTATGGGACTGAATTTACTGGTTCTTATGCTTTATTGACCTATATTGCCACACAAAAAACATTAGTCTGCTGCAGGTCTGGTACTGCATCGCAACAAGCTGAGAAATCAGCTGGGATGTTTCATTTGGTTCTTTCAGGCCTCCAAATCACCTTTTAGTTCAATACATGTCCCAACACTTTTGTCAACCAGATGGCCAGTGGTTCAACACGTACTTTTGCTATCACTGTTTTGTTACTTTGTTATGAGGAAAAATAAAAATATTTCTCCTTGAAGGTAGATTAGTTTCACTGTCTTTGGATATAGTACAGGTGATATACCTATGTCTACTTTTATACAAAGTTTGTTTTTAAAATTCAGATATTTTCTGCAAAATATACGCATGTCATAGAAGATGACAGTTGTCTTTATTTCAACTTCAAATTTCACCTTGTAATTACAAACAGAACAAAACATATTTGTTTTTTAAATTTTTTTTTAAGCACCAACTTTCATACATATGTAGTTTAGGTCTAATTTGTTGGTCAAAATATTTCTGGAGTGAAAGAAAAATTCCAGTTCTAAAAATATCTAATATACCATCTAATGTTATCAGGAAAACACACATTTTGTAGTTTGTCAGTGGGATACAGCACCATGAGTAAGAAGCAGATCTGACACTGATGGGAAAAAGATAAAATAACCAAAACTTGTTTCTTAAGCATAGTAATATACCTAGAGTGACATATCTCTATTCTCACTTGTAGGTTAACAAGTGTATAGTTATTTTTCATAGTTCTTATACAGTAGTCCCTGATGCCTTTTTTTTAGTTAAGAAAAAATGTACCTGCTCAGATACAGCAAATAAACTTGAAGCCGAGACTGTTGTCATGGTTACTCTGCGACATCCTAGTATATAAAGTATCTTGCAGGTAATTTTCTTTTTTGTTTTAAAAATTATTCATTTGTTTACAAAGTTAAAATTCTTTACTACTGCATGCTTAGGTGCCAATACATCCATAATTTAGTGGCTACTGTTTTTCCAAGTAATTTAGTTTTAATGGCCTCTGCGCAGTGGAAAATGTGGTATCACAAGGGTTTCCAGAGCAATTCCAGGCAAGAAACAGCAAAGTGTTTTGTCTTGATAAATTGGACAAACCAGCCATAGCATACCACCTTCCAAATATGTGGCTTCACAGATGAATTATATGTTCATTTTACTCCAATGCTTTAGCTAAAGGCTGGTTTATTTATTTATTCTGGACACATTTCCTTATGCTATTGCAGTTAAGCACTTGCCAGCAATTTTATTTTTAGACTGTGCACTTTGGTGGTAAAAACTGCGAAATAGCAATATTTCACACTGAAATCTTGATTTGCATTGTTTTAAAAAGTTGTTTCTTTTCTGAAAACATCTACCCTTCAAACATATTTAAGAGTTTAAAGATCTGCAACAGAAGGATGGAATGCCCAGGTCGTATTTCACATGTGCCCGTGAAAGAACTAGAATTTACATGTGTAAACTGAAGTCCATAAAAGATTTTCATAAAATTCTCAGCAGCAGGCAAAACTGTTTATTTAAAATAATGTTTATGTACTCCAGCTCAGCAACTGATGCAAAGCAATACAAATTTCTACAAACACAGTTAAACTCAAATTTTACAAGCATGCTAATGTTCTGTCAGTTCAAGTATATTACTGAAAATGGGAGCTGACTTCAAGCATTGCATTTCTTTGGGAGGCTTTGTTCAACATGTTCTTGGCTAATTTTAACACAGGACCTTAATTCTGTCATGATTAAAATTCATGGTGTGCATGTCTTAATAGGGGATCAAATGTTTTAGGGAACTATTTGTGTATAAAACTAGACAGAAAGGTAGGCAATGATGTGACCACCTGTTATACAGGAGTTCCATTTCTGTGTGAGCAGCAGCAACAACTGAGAG
This sequence comes from Struthidea cinerea, assembly GCA_013397865.1. NCBI lineage: Eukaryota > Metazoa > Chordata > Aves > Passeriformes > Corcoracidae > Struthidea > Struthidea cinerea. The sequence goes on along the minus strand of VZTI01001557.1, from coordinate 2,579,662 downwards.
AAACCTGAACAGGTGCCTTTGGAGGAGGAAAGCTCTCCGAGTGTATCTCTGGGTACCAGTTTAACCCAGCTGCTTTGTCCTGACAATGTTCAAGTTCACTCACATATCCACAATGGGTCTGTTCAAATGTGCATTTAGAAAGTACCTTTCTGAAGATCAAGGGAAGGAAAGAAAGAAAACAAAAAGAAGGACTGAGGTAAAAGGTACGGGAAAATGAGATTCAAGTCAGCAGACAGATGGAAAGGAGGTAATTCAAATTAATTATTATCCATTAACTACCTGATATGCTGCAAACACAGTCGCAGTGATCCAAATTACTCCCAACTCTGCAGTCTTATACTCTCTTGGCAAGGATAAACAGCAAAATGAGGAAAAGGATAAAAGCAGGAATATATTAAAGCAAATAAGCAGGCTTCCATCTCCCTCAGCAACATAAGGATGAGGACAAGTGCAATTCACCACACCTATATTTATTTTCTCCATGCAAGCAAGCAAGGTTGCAGGGAGAAAACCTGCATCCCCTTGTCCAGAAGCAAATGACATTCCTCACACCACCTGTGTAACTAAGCAGACACAGAGAATCACCTTAGGTAAAATTTAATATTCTTAGTAATGAAATTTAACATGTGCCTTTGCCAGAACTCCATAAGCTTTCATGACATGAACTAGTGGATTCTCTTTAGCAGTTACCAATACCTGCCTCTGGATCGGTCACCAAACCTGTAGTTCCCTACAGCGCCACAGATCCCTCTCCCAGCAAAAAAGGCAGCAAGGCGCCTTCTGCCAGCACTGAAATGTTTAATCCTCGCCTCTGGTCAAGTCGTGTCAGGCCAGAAGTCGCCTACTGATTAATACTGCACTGCCATGGTGGCAAACAGAAGTCAATCAGCTGAAGCAGGGTCAGTCAGACTGGACAGAAACAGCCATGCAGGCCTGGGAGCATCCAGCTTTTGCTAGGGGGAAAAACACTTACTCAGTCTAATTCCTGTAAATGAAGAGCAAAGCAACTTTATCTTAATGAGGGCACAGTCTAATTTAGGTGGGAACTACGTACGCACAATGTATGCTCATTGTTTTTAAATTATTTAAGTCACTCAATGATTGAATTTATTTTGTTAATTGGTTTCTAGAGGCCCAGTACCATGCGTCACACATACCCAGGGGAGGAAAGGCAGGGGCTCGGAATCCAGTTAAATAAATCAGCCTGGACCCTGAGACAGACTTGAGATGTGAAGGAAATGCAACATCTCACCCTAAGAAACATGAAGGAAAAAGCTGTCATGGCACAGGAAGTGCAGGAAAGGGAAAGAAATCAAGCCAACCTCGTAACATCACTGCACTATTAATTAATTAAGAAACTGAGCCAAAGTAGACATGTGCAAATGCCATTGGCATCGCCTTTACCCTTACCAGACATGAAGAACTGTGGACAGATCACAGATCCCTTTATCACTGGTTATCTCATGATGGACCAAAAGAAAATTACCGTCAGTAATTAATTTTGGCGGGAGAGCTCCAGGTGTGAACAACATTTCACAGCTATGTCCTAGCTGAGAAGCAAACACCCAAAGGCAATCTGTGTATAAGCTCTAGGCTATGGAAGACCAGGAGGATCTTCACAAAAGGGGTGAGGGAAGAGACACCTTGCTTACACATCCTTTTTGGCTCCTTTCCCAAAGGCCAGACCCATCTACAACTGCAAACCTTTGCTCTAAAGCAACTCTGACAGTTTCTTTCCCAGTTTCTTACTTTATTTCTGGAAGCTAAATGTAAACAAAATCATCTGCATTTCCTCTTTCATTTTTTGTTTGGTTGGTTGTTTTTCTTTAAGTACGACAGAATGTTTTAAATGATGTTTTTTCTAAATAATTCAGGTGAAAGGAAACACATGGCTAAAAAAACCCTCATTATTGAGACATGGATGAGGAACATGAGGCAAATCTGAGATCGGGGAATGACAGTGGCTAAAGCTATAATTAGAAAAGAGAAAGAGCATTCACTAACCTTAAGTTTATGCTGTCTTACAACCAAGCCATATGTAAAACAATACACATATGAATTAATTATTTCTGAACATAGAAACAGACAGTGAAATGTTCAGGGCTGTTCACACATTATCACAATTCACAGGCATCTCCAGTCCTGAAAACATTTGTCTCCCCCTACTCCATATATCTTTTCTAAAATGAGAGAATAGAAATAAACAACTCTAAAAGAAAGTGCATAAAATATAATGTGAGCATCTTTCTCATAGGTTTGCCACATGATATTTATGAGAAGCCTTTCCCTCCAAAAAAAAACAACTCAGCCCACTCAGCTTTTCCCAAGTTTTTGCTGTTCACCACACAGAAAGCCCAAGCTTTCAATCCACTCTTCTGAAGCTTTCAATTCATTACCCACCTCTCAGCAAAGTTTCCCAAGTGGCACTCCAATTGTAGATGTTCTCTGAGAGCATGACATCAAAGATTTATGCTTCCTTTAGCTATAGCATTTATTTAATTTTCAATATAACTGCACGGAAGAGAACTCCAGACTGTTTACCTTTACTGAATTATCAAATATTAATCTTCTTTCTAAAAATAATTCCCATAAAGTCTTAGAAATCTGAAGCAAGGCAAATATATTTATCAATAAAGAACATAAAGACAAGGAAAACACAGTTCTTCAAGCCAACTTGAGTAAGCTGAAAAACTCAAAGATACAGACTGCAAATGATTAAAGCTGTCCTGCAAAGTCAGACTCACAGAAGCATCCTTACTCTCCCACTTTCCTCTAATTTGAAAAAATTTATAACGTGAACTGGGAACTACAAGGTTTGAGTCATTAACATTAAAAAGCCTTTTCTAAGGATGTATTTAATACAGATGGCACAATGAAAAAAAACATTACGTAGCTCAATTACTAAATTGAAACAACTTAGCACAAACCTTCATTTATGCCTTTTTTTCCTACTCCATCAAATGTATTCCGACTCCAATAATTACACTATACTTTAGGTAGCATTTCACTCCCTGTTCTTAGTAATAGGTGCAATTTTTTAAACCAGGTGTGCGTTCATACTGAACTAAAAACTTCTCCATGTGATTGAAGGATGTGATGCCCAACGCTTGCTTTGCAAATGAAAATGTTAAACAACATCCTGAATTCTCACTGGTCCTCCCATGCTCCAGATGCAATCAATTAAAACATGAGAGTACAGGTGATTAAATCTCTCTCCAAGTTGCAGGTAGTAATGTGCTGACTTCAACTCATCAATCCCAAATGAAAATGCTAGATAAGTGCCATATATCCTTATCTTCAGTATCAAGTTTGAATTTTTTTCTTTTTTTGAAATGTCATCCTCAAAATGCCTGAGGTCTCTATGTATTTTCTGGCTACCTACCCCTTGTTGCCTGTCATTTAGGGAGATGTAGCACAGAGAAACTGTGCTGTGAGTCCTGTTTCTACAGCCCTTGGAAGTTATACTTGCAAGCAAAGGCAGTGCTGACTCTGCAGCTGTAGAGCGGACTGAGAACCTCAATTTGTCAGCATTTCATTCTGGTTTACTTTTAAATAACAAAAAAGGAAAACAGGAGTAGAGGAATGCAGAGTTTCGTTAGGTCGTAATTCAATGTACATGCAACAAGTGCAGAAGAACAACTTCACCAGAAGACCAAAAGAACCCAAATACACACTCCAGCCATTTCCTCAGTTGTTTCAGGAGCTCTCGTGTGGGTGTCCATGAAGAACAGTTAGTTTGCCAGAGGGAGCCATTGGTCATAGGACGGACCTGGAATCCTTCATTATGTGGGACATGAACTGGAAGTTATCTGTCTTACTGAAGCATGAGGGGATAGCTTGCTATTGACACCAAGACTGAATTAATGCTGCGATGACTCAGGGACTGCTGCTTACAGGGTCTATTCTGAGGCTGCTGTGGTGTTCAGAGTGCATTCAAGCAATGCAAAAACATGTATCCAGAGATCACATATCAGGACTACAAAATCCCCCTGGTCAGAAGGAAGAGATCTGTCTGTAGGACTGTTACAACCAAATTTCATATATGTCAGCAAGCAGAAACAAAACAAGAAAATTCTGTTTAGAGGAAGTGAAAAGACAGATCTTTTAAAACATTATCCCTACATATTACTTCCATAGTTGCAAACGTTGTATTTTATTGCTCCTTTAAAAGCTGTGAAATACTTTACTAAACAAATGTTCTAAGATTTCATAACACGTAATACCTTTTCCTAACAACTCAGGAAAAAAGTCATTGTACACTTTGTTTTAGCAGAAGCATAAGGTAAGTCATAGGAGAATCAGAACTAAAAGAGAGGTATAAACGCTACTAAAAATATCTGGTTTTCAGATACAAAAGTCTATTAGTTGAACAAATGAATCTTGTGCAAAACACAGAAGAAACCTCAATTAAAATTTGCTTTAGCATGCAAAATTACTAGGTATATTTCTGTAAGTTCAGAGATATTTCTGTCCTTCTGAATTTTTCCCTCAACTTCTGAAATTGTCTGCTAAACTAGAATACTCCTATGACCATCTGTGGTGAGAATCCATACTACTTTCTCTTCTCATCCAGTCACCAATCTCATAAGAAGACTCATTCAGCATGGCAAGCTGGTAATAAAAACTAGGAATTTACATCCTTGCTTCTTTTTCCTAACCATTCAGAAGTCCTCACCATTTAAAAAGAGTTAATATTTCCTAAATGATATCTTGTAGAACAGAGAACACACTTTTGTGTGGGTTTAGATACGATTAAAGAAAGCTTTCACAAAGGCTGCACTGTAACAAATGCTACAAAACCACCCTGAAAATACAGAAAGAGTAGCTGACGCATGTGCCTGCGCACCCCCACCCACAAACACAGAGTAAGACTTAAGTGACGACATAAACACGAAAAACAAAAGAAAATTAGACTGTCTGGATTCCTAGACTAGAGATTTATCCCAATTTTATTTCCATGCTGTACAACATACCAGACAGGAAATCTCCCCCAGTAAGCAGCAAGGTAAATTGACAGATCAGAATACAGAGACATGCTACAGTTACTTAACAGTTTATCACCACAACATGTAGGTAATAGTCCTAATTTTATTAATTAATGCTGGTAGAATATAAAGTATATACAGCTTTCGAGCAGAGATCACCTCTAAAGCTCTCGATAAGGTATCAGACCTCTCAATTTGAAAATGCCTAGCTTCATCCATACTCAAAACCATAATCTACTGATGTTCAAAACTCCTAATTATCATTTGTACCCCTCGCAGATTGTCATGTTATGACTTGTCATGATACAACTCTTGGTTCAGTCTTTAATGGCAAAATCTTTCCAATATGGCTTGTTAAGGTAGAGAAGCATACAATTTAATGGTACAACTCTAATCCAAGAGGAAAGAAAAGAAACTGCAAATTGATTATGCTGAACACCTGACTTTTAAGACTGACAACAAACATGTCAAAAGTCACAGTAACAATGAAGAAAGAAAACCCCATACAGCAGTACAAACTTCAAATATGCATCCACCACTCACTCCTACAACATTTGGAAGATTATCTATCTAGCAAAGACAGAAAGTCTTTGCTGTGACTTGCACCTACTTAAATTCATTTGCTCTGGTTTACACTGATCCAGAACCAAGATAACTAGAAAGCCAGTTTCCTATGGGAAATGGCACTGGTGGCACTGGTGGCACTGGTGGACAAGTAATCTAGATTACCTAAAAGTGATTTAAAAAGCACATAATTTTCTTAAAAAAAAAAGAATACATGATAAAATCCTTGTTTTCAAAGGAACGTGGGGTTTGCATCACACTCTACATGAATTTCTTAAAAATGCAGGGAACATTCTACATCAACAGTTTCAAGAAACCTGATCAAAATTTGAATTAATATTTTCTAATTGTTTAACATAATTTTTCATCACTGAAAGACTATCTTAATAATCTGGCTATGATAATTTCTTTGTGTAAATGCAATCAAGCTGGAAAAAGTATAAAGATGAGGAAAACAATATTTTCTCACCATTACTTTGGTGGTATAGAAAAAAAGGGCAAATAAAAATATCTATACCTATCTTTGGGTACATTTAGCCCCACTGTGTTTTATTATTGAAAACTGTTTTCCAAAGCAAGATATTTTTCTAACCTTACAACCTGCATTCAGTGTGACAAGCATTTATGATAGCTAACACTAATTTTTAATTAACATCAGTTTTTAAATTCTACTTTAATTTGAACGTGTTTTTCCATAGTCTTTAGCATCCCAGCACCCAAAAACCTTCTGGCATGGCGCAAATTACATGACTAAGACCTATATAATTCAGCCCTGCTGTTTCTTCCCAGGACATGAAGTGTGTGTGCACTGTCACTTGTTTACTGTTACTATGTACAGCCTTTGTATGGAGCTACATGTTTTTCCATAAAGTGAAGGCCAATGGCTTGTACCCATCCTAGATGATGTGAACACATCAATTTGCTGGATGTTCCTCATAACTACTTTGCAAATACTGGAAATTTCTGTTTTTGTTTAGCATGGCCTCAACTCCTTTTTCCCGGTAAGATTTGTATGTTGGGATCTGCTAGGGGAATAAATACCTTGTCTCAGAGAGGAGAACTAAACTTGAGTTGAAAGCCAGTTGTCACCTTGACAACTTGCTGACAAGGTATAAGGAGTGGACACCTAAAGGCTGAAGGCAGGAGTTTCAAGGTGCAGGAAGACGAAGCTTAGGACAGGCACAGATGGGCCAATGTGGCCAATGGCTACTGTCTGCCTGGATGACACCTGCGGCTCCAAATATTTTTCAACACCCTAGCACTTCATATTTAATCAATGACAGCTTTCTTATGTTGAAAAGCAATTGTTTCAGTAATATCGAAGGAACACAGAACACAAGAAGGTCTGTTTTTAAATCCTTTGCCAATGTGTGCCATTTGATGATTCAGAATAGAGTATCAATCTCAAATTTAGCAGATACTAGACAAATTAGCAGGAGGTACTTCAAAGCCCTTGTTTTATTTTTTGAGATAGGGTTCACCATGTCTGAACCAGTATGCTGCCAGAGGTACAGGACTGGCAGATGCACTCACAGTGCCACTAACATCCAACTTGCATCAACAGTCACTGCTTCCAATTGTTGATAAACACCACTACACTTAATGAGCTGCAGAGAAGGGCTCACCCTGCCCACAGCAAACGAGCTGAGGGGGCACAATCAGCCACCATAGGCTTTGACAGTAACCATCACTTGTTTTCTTGGTGAGGGACTGGCTGAGTTTGCCTGACCTTTACGCTGTTCTCCAGCAACACACACTGCGCACTTTGTCTGCTCATCATCAAGGCAGTAGTTACGCTGATGTCTTTCCAAGGAGTATCAAGGGACTGTGAATCATGTGGCAACTCATAGTAGGTGCCCATTTTAATGCAAGGCTTTAAGCCCACTTTGTGCGAGGAGGAGCCCTCTGTTCCAGACCTCAGACTGGGGCTCACATCAGCTTTTCCTCAGCAAGGGCTCTTTCACAGTGCTTGGAAAAACTTGCTGCCAGTCATCAAAATGATGATAAATGTGGGGAATTCTCTGACTCCAGGATAACTACCTCCATGCCTACCTACGTTAAATGACCACCTCCATTTTTTTCTGTAGTATTTAGATATTCTTGCAGCAGATGCCTGGGATTCAATGGACTCCCATAAAACCGATTCAGCAGGTATCTTCTCAGCTACGTAAAGCTTATGAAGTCAGCATCACTGCTACATATGGCACTAAATGACATGCAAAAACCCAAACACTGCCTACTGGTGCTAAGGTACCCTGGAAATAGGGTGGATAGAAAAAGATGACAGTCATTAGGAGGAGAAAGAGATGTCCCTAGTGAATACAAGAAAGAAAAAAAACTAAACAGGGAGGCGGAACCAGCAGTAACTGAGGGAGAATTGAAGGGATTGAGACATGCCTACAGAAAAAACATGCTGAGTACTAAAAAACAAGGTTGCAAATATGAGTGAGTGTTGAAAAAATGGACATAGTCATTGTGGTCCCTGTTGAGAAAACATAACATTCAACAGTGCTTTCTGGGCATGGAAGAACTACAATGAGTTTGGTCCAAGACTTAAACCAAATGCTTCAAAAGCAAAAACATGCCTAGAATATATAAAGATTTACACGATGAAAAACTGTAGATCATACTCAAAAAGATCAGAAATGTTACGGAGGTGAATTGACTTTACAGTAAAAGCAGCCAGTTAGGAGAAGTAGCAGGAAGAGACCCCACCAGCAAGCAAGGAAGGTGAGGTGCATTATGCTGCACCAGCCAGAACAAATCAGGACTTCCTGTTGATAAAGTAGTGAAATAAAACCAAGCCAAAGCACACCACACAATATTCTGCCTCAACACAGCTATTTGCTAGTTATCAATTCACAAGCTTTTTTGAAGACAACATGTCTACCAACAGCACACCTCTGCTCTCTCAGATATCCACTGTTCTTATACTTGATCTTCAACTGCTGCAATGGGAACAAACATCATGTTTTTAATCAAACTGACCTTCTTTTCCTTACCATTTTTCCATATTAGGCATGCTTGGAGCTTTGAGCCAAATCTGCAATCTCACTTCAAACCTTTAGATGTTTTTAGCCATTACCTAATAGAGACTCACAGTCCCCCTCAACTCCTAGGGTTCTGTTGATTATTCTGAAACAAATTCTTTGATCAAGTTTGCCAAAGGAAAAGCATGGCCAAGAAAAATAAAACTGAAAATCTGTCATATATTCAAAGTGAGCATATCTTGATTATTGCAAAATACACAGTGTCACAAAGCACCATTTTTTCTCTGACATCACCTAACATTACATTTTGTTGATATATATATAAAAATTACTACCTGGCTTTTTTTGAATGGATCTTTTTGCTTCTGAGACCCATGCCTCAAAGATACATAAATTATATCCAAGCACTATGCAACAGTCTATCCATTTTCTTCTATTTACAATTTTAAAATCAAAATCTCCATAATCCCCACTGATGAACATGTCATGAACTAGATTATCTAAACAGTGGTTCTGGTATACACTTTTCAGATATTAAAAACATATGGATTGCAAATATTTCAGTGTAAACAATTTAGTTAAAAAATTGAGTTCAGACATACACACTCCTAATGACTGATTTACCTTGAGATGCTTGAGAGCAAATGTATTCTTCTATGTCATTACTCTTGTGCATTAAAATTGGGCATCACTTCTTCTCCAGAGTTCCATAGCAATCATCCTTCTAAAAATGAGTAATAATTGAAAGATTTTCACCTTGAGGAAGTTTGGTTTTGGTCCTCACACTAGAGCTTGGGTTCAGGTCCCTCAACACTCCACCCTCTTGAGAGACCCATGAACCTCAGCTCTACAGAAATGGGAATGACTTCTTTCATCTTTTATGGTGTACAAACTATCAACTCTGGCCCTTGACTACTTCAAAGGTGTCTTACTGCTATAGGGGTTCCAAGGGAACTAACAGAGAACCCCACCAAATCCCTTCCTCAATAATCTGCATGTTGGTGTGACAAGCTTGCAAAAACCTACAAGAAAGGTCCTCCACACAGCATGCCTCAGTAATGCACAGAAATTCATACACTAATTACTCCTTTGCCTTTCATTGTCAGCATGTATTGCAATTAAAAGAAAAGAACTTGTTTCAAATTTGTCACCACTTCCCTCTCTACAACACAATCAGATTGGAGCATTTCTGTCCACATTGCCTACAAAAGGAAACTGAACTTGCAAATAAAACTTATTCTAGCAAAATTAGGCATAAGATCATACTTTGGCATGTTAGACAGTAATTCTCATCTCTGTCTGATTTTCCAGCTTCCTTTAATCCCAGTTTTTTATTCCAGGAAGAAAAAATCTCCATGAATTCTAAGAAATAATTGACAGCTGCTCCACAATTCTTCATACTTGTTTTCATCTCAAATTGCTTTAGAAGTCCACATTATTAAAAAAAAAAATCCCTCAAAATTTCTAGAGATAGAGGCATATAAATTGTTAACTGCAATATAAATTGCATTGGCACATATTTACAGGATTTAAAATATTTTAAAGCAAATCAGCAAAATTCCAGGGATTTTTTACTTTACAGATGTAGATAGAAATGAGTTACATTCATTCACAATATATCTTTTAATGAGTTATCACATTTCATCCAGATAACCATTTTTATACCTTGCCTCTTGTACTTCATATCTTTAGGAAGAACCATTATTAGTCGTATTTTTGCTGGCACTGAAACAGCTCTTACTCTCTAACTTGTGGAAAAGTGGCTTCTTTCCCATTTCTAATTTCAGAGTGGAACTGATTATGACTGGGTTATGAACCCATATCCTACAGAGAGCCAAGAAAAACATAAATAGGAAAAAAGTTTTTATAAAGAACTTTATAATAATATTTTTAATAGGGTTCTGTTGGCATCTGAAATTTTGCTAGAATGTTTACAACTCTACAAATCTTAGAAACCTAAAAGGGACACAGGCTTTAACTCCTTGCACATTTACTGCTGATAAAAGATATGGCATTTACTTAAGTCTTCCAGAAACTGTTCTTATCCTTCAAAGATCATCGGTATCTAGGAAAAAAAATCTTGATTAAATAATAGATGCTCTGTCAATTTATTTTCTTTTGTATGTTTAAAATGCTATGAACTAGCTTGTTAAAATGATAATTTTCTATTATAAAATTGACAAGAATATGTAGAATAAAAAGGAATTCTAGGCATTTGTTCTTGGCTGTTTGTTTTTCTTCTTTATTTTAGACATGCAATGACGTTCTTTCTGTAGTAGGGGAAAAAAACCCCAAACACAAAAACCAACCAAAACCCGTTCAAGCATCCTCTTTCCAAGAGTCTCCTTTCCACCCAAGCCTTTCAGTGACCTCTTCTTGAAAAAATGGCATTTCAGCTTTCACATAACTTTATTTTTTAACATATCTGGCCAGAGCTTTTAGCCATCCTGCCAAATAGTGACGAATGAAATGTTGTTCATGTTGGTGCTTTGGGTGGTTTTTTTGATGGATACACAGCCAGAAACAGGTATGATCTACTTCATTTGACACAGACAAATTGGCAACACAGACATGGGTGACATTCAAACAAGGAACCCTGAAAGGGGCAGTACCTTAGACTGTCATTGATTTCCACAGCATTTGCCACATGTAGATGTAATGGCATTCAAAGGCACAGGGTGGCATGCAGCAAAACTATTGCTGCTTTTTGAATTTCAGGCACATGAATTATGCCAACCAAGTCCTGCATTTAAATTACTTCCCAAGTTTAGAATTGAATTAATTTATACATATACACAGTCTTTGCTCACATACACTTAATCTCTCCATTCCTGCTAATCAACTAGTCTGTGAACCTAACCTTGAGCATGTTGTTTCTAAGGCATTTGGTCATTCTTGATTATTGATGTGTGCCTCTTGTTTCACACCAGTAATTTTAATCCCATCTATTACTTTTATATGTATTTTTGTAAAGCTCTCATTCGTTAACAAAGAGTTTAGTTTTGAATCCACTGGAGTTAAATTTGGGGAAGAAAGAAAAAAAACACAAGAGAGAAAGTATTTCTCAGTTACACCTACAAATCAGCAGTAGCAAATAAAGAGACTTTAAAATCATCATTCTCGTGAATGCCACAAAATTAAAAACAAAGCCACTTTGGTTGGAACCCCTTTTGTCACCAATATGTGATTTTTCTTTGCCTCCAACATTCTGATGAGACTATATTAACTAACATGTACAGCCTTGAAGAAAATTTTACTGAGAGATATGACTACATGTTATTCTTCCGAAGCAAGATACTGCATTTTCTGTGTAGTGCAGAGAGCAAAGTCACTCTAAAACACTTGATATTAAAACAAACTGATTTAAAACTGAAATAACTTACTCCAAACCAAATTTATTTAGCAGAGTTCAAACACTACCAACTAAACTGTTTTTCTACAGAACACTTACCCAAGGGACAGTCTCTGTTTATGACTAAAAAAGCCTAATTTTTCAAGGCAATAAAATAAGATACTCTTCTTTTGCTGGAAAGGCAAAGGTGCAGAAAAGAAGAACATGCAAGTATTCTTTTATTATACAAAACAGTGAATACATTTAGTGAGTTTTTCTCCACACAATCTCAAGTATTTTTTTAATCTAATTTAATGTACTTCCACAGCATGGTTGCATCAGCTCCCTAAGGAGTAAGAGCATTTCTGGATGCTTCTGAAGGTGCAAAGCCCCTTTTCCATATGGCTCCTCCATCCACCCCATACACCTGGTCTTATCCAAATGGTGCCCTATACTCTGCTTTCTTGGCAGCCCCAAGTTTATTCAGCCTTTGCAGACCAGTGGGCACCCAGTTTAGAGAGTTTTCTTTGGATAACAGTTCCAAATGCTGGCTACTACTTAGAAAGCGCTATCATTGCTTAACACCAACATCCCTCCAGGCTAGTAAAAGAGAGAGCTTGTGATTTTCATCTTCATATAATCACCTTTTTAGTCCCTAAGGATTAAATAACAGGCGTGGGGGTACTTAACATTTACCTTCACGGGAGAACTCTCATTTAAAGGAAATGTTCTTGTTCATGGCTGAAAGACCCTGGGTGAAACCTACATATCAAAACAACTCTAATATGTTGTGGTTTGCATTTTGTTTAGGTTAACCTTTGAGAGAGAGGACTCCTTTTTTTCATAGTAAAGCACAATGCATATTTATGGAACTAGAAAATCAGTCTTATTACTGCCATTCATTTAAATCAGATATCCCTGGACCAACACTTAGTGTATTCTAAAAAAATACGCCACATAGTGTTGAACTGTTTGCTTCTGGGAATATGGTTAATTTAGTCCTCTTCAGTAACAGATGAGATAGCGGTCGGATGGAGTTGGATTCTTCTGGAAACAAGACTTCTGCAGGTGGTTTGTGTGCCCACTCATCCACTCCAGGTTCCCCTCAAAGAAATTCGGCTTTTCAACTCAGTAGCTGATTCTGATCTGACTTGAGAGAGAAGAAAATTGACTAAAAATTTTTCCTTCTTCCATATTTAATGAAAATAAATAACCTGGCAGAGGCAAGAAATTATGGGCAAATTTTGTACCAAAGAAAGGTGCCACATGTGACACAGCTCTTGCTGCATATCAGAAATCCATGGAAGAGGAACCTGCAATATGTCACAGCAGAAGAAAAAGCATCAGAATGAGCTCTGATCATCTTAAGGCACCAAGACAGAAAATAAACATAATGCCATGTTTTATTCCTTTTGTTGCTTAAGGGGCTACCTGTTCATTAAAATCACATTGAGAGGAAGCCGTGTGAGGAGTAGCTGAGGTCACTGTGCCTGTTCAGCCTGGAGAAGAGGAGACTGAGGGAAGACCTCACTGCAGTTACAACTTCCTCATGAGGGGAAGCAGAGGGGCAGGCACTGATCTCTTCTCTGTGCTGACCAGTGACAGGACCCGAGGGAATGGCCTGAAGTTGTGTCAGGGGAGGTTTAGATTGGATATTAGAAAAAACTGTCTTCACCCAGAGGGTGGTTGGGCACTGGAACAGGATCCCCAGGGAAGTGGTCATCGGACCAGCCTGACAGAGTTTAAGAAGCATTTGGACAATGCTCTCATGCACATGGTGTGACTCTTGGGGGTGGTCCTGTACAGGGCCAGGAATTGGACTTTGATGATCCCTGTGGGTCCCTTCCACCTCAGCTTATTCTGTGGTTGTGCAATTCTCTGCTCATCCAGCATTGTTTGCATTTTTTAATTGCTAACTTTACATGCAAAGAACAGGACTTGGAGAAGAGAGCAACCAATATTGTCTTGGAATCAGTCAATGAACATGAAGTAAGGTTATGGCTGCCAAATACCTTTGCAAAATGTGAGGCAATAACTCCTTTTCACTTAACACAGAGGTCACAGCAGAAATACTGTTTGCCAAAGAGCAGGTTCCCCACCACGCCTATGTCCAGCCAAGCCCAGCAAGTGGGTTTGCTCTGCATTTGCCTAGCACTTCCAGGAACTTCAGTGGCCTTAACAATCCTCTTCCACAGAATTTCAATATATTATTTGTACCTTGCTTGTTACAAAAATTAACCTGTGCAGTCCACTTGCTAGCCCAGAACCATAAATGGCGATATCCAGCTTTAGCTTCTAACTTCATCTTTAAAAAATTTGAGACCTCGAGCTGTTAGCTGTCATTGCTCCCCAATTCCCCCACATATGTAGAGAGTTTGGATCATCAGGAAGTTTCAGGAGGAAAAAGGGAAGAGTCATATTGCAGGGTATCAGCTACCCCGTTTCTTCTTTACTCTGAAGCCTTGGGTAGCAGGTCATGAAGGAGATCCCAGAAACTCCACAGCAAACATTCCTCACAGACCAAACACAGAAACTATGGAAATGGTCTGGGTCAATTGGTTTCCAGAATGATGTATATTTTTATTTCAAACAAAACATTTAGATGTTTATTTAAACTAAAATCACGGCCTGGAGTAGATATAAAAATTTCCACAGATTTTTTTTTTTTTTAATTCCATATATTTTTCAATTCTTAATTTAATCAGGAGTACTATTAAGTGGAGAATATTTTCCAAATTATGTAATTTTGAAAGCATCCATGAGAATGTGGTAGGTCTCCAAAGCTCCAGCTACCAAATTCATGGATGTTTCTGCTTAGTGGCCTTCCCTTCAGCTTGCCTCCAGAGAGGGCCACTAAGGAAATACAGAAGGCAAATGCCAAACTGAAAGCACAGGGACCTGAGGAGGCAGACAGACAGCAGGACAGATTGGTGGGCAGGAGTGTGAAGCAAAGTGGTACAGTCATCACCCATCTGTGTTCCTTGCAACTAGAACTGCAGGATGATCAACAGGTTCCCGTTGCACTTCCTTGTGGTTTCCCTCTAGAAACAACTATCAACTGAGATCAGTAAGGTTAGGAATAGCAGAAACTGCCAAACACACACCCTATTTTCCCAGAACTCAATGCTGGATGACACTTGATTTGGAATTTCATAGCATAACATTAAAAAAGCTACAGTTTTTAGGTTTTATTTTCCTGATCTAAGAAATCCTCAATACTGTTGCAGCAGCACCTTCCAGGAAAGCATAGGCACACTTAAGGGCATATTTTTTCTATGAATATTTTTTTTGTATCAAGAGCATAGCTTCAAAAAGCTCCTTCATGCTTAAAACTGTGACTAATTTAAATGAATCATAAAAGTTAGTGGTTGTTGTACTGGCTTTTCAAGCTGTTATTTTATGCCACAAGCCAAATTTAGAAGAAGAAACTCCAGTGTCTAACATCAACTTGTCTTCAGTTACTGGCTTGCTTCATTTGGATTCTCTCAACCAGGAGTTGTGAAATGTTAAACAACCTGAAGAATATTTCTAACTTGCAGAAACTTTGCTTTGAATTATCCTCTGATTAACAGCATAACAGAAGTGTTTCTTTATCTTAAAAGTATTTCAGACACAGATAAAAATAAAAAGGTTAAAACACTACATCTTACTACTAAACACAAAAGTACTACACACATTATTTATCAGTCCAAACATTTTGTACATTCATATAAAGTCCACAAATGCTCCATTTGATACCTGAACTGCTCACTTTCAATAGAGGTCTTTAAAAAAACATATCAAGGTAGAAAAATTGTAAGTAAAGATGAAGAAATACATATGAAGGGAGTCACTCACCTTTCTTTAATGTGTGCTAGGGGATAACATACACTTTTAAAATATTACTTACATATGCAAGACTTCACATAAAAGGAAGCAAAAAATAAAAGGTTTGCCCAAAGAGGTGGTAGATGTCCCATCCCTGGAAACATTCAAGGCCAGGTTCTCTGAGCAACCTGATCTAGTTGAAGATGTCCCTGCTCATTGCAGGGGCATTGGACAAGATGATCTTTAAAGGCCCTTTCCAATCCAAACAATTCTAAGATGCTGTGATTCTATATGAAGCACAAACACCTCCTTTTAGTTGGATTCTTCTGAAATACCTGCATCTCTGGGACAAAAGGAGAAGCCTGGAACAGCTAGCACAATGACACTGTGGCTGGTTCATTAAAGGTTTTTAAGTGTTAATCATTCCACAGTACAGAGCCATGTTTGCAGTCCTGAGGGATAAGACCTGGGCCCTTGGTAACTGCAAAGACCAAAGTGAGTCTCTTCAGTGCATGCCCTGTGCAAGCCCAGTTACATGCAGCAGCCAGCAGGCTGTGGTTATTAGCTCTGCAACAGGGCACTGCTGCATGGTCCGTGGCCCTTTATAGCAGAAGCCCTGGAAAATACTAAGATTTGAACTGAAAGTATTACTAAAGACACAGAGTCTGAGTAAGAAAGTGTGAAAAACATGTTTACACATACAACTTCTACGGTTTTAAGGCAGAGCACCGTTGCTCGCCAAGTTTCAGAAGCCAGCCCAGAAAGACTCACCAACTTTTTCACAATGATTTGTCTTTTCTGGAGGGGTAGAAGCAAGTGATTAAAAGTTAAAGCTTGCCAAACTCTATTAACAGCTTCTAATAGTTTTAACCAGTATTCAGCAGTACTTACATCCTTTCTCTCCACCCTTTCCCTCAGCTCTCCAACTCTACTTGTAATACTGAATTGTGCTTCTTAGAGCACCCAGCAGAGGGAAGAAGCTCATCTCAGAGCTTCAGCCTCTCCTCTGTGAATTCCTCATGAAAAACGCAACAAGAAATCTCTAATGGGAGTCTCATTTCTTTTCCACATTTTGGTCATCTGCAGAGAAAAGAGGGGAATGGGAAGAGAGAGAATGGTTGGTTGGGAATTTTTAGTAAATACTTCTCCCAAAAAAACCATATCGATTCACAAGTATCCAAACTTTCATCAAAGGAAATGACTGATTTTATTTCCGCTTCACAGGAATGTTGAGAAGCCTGCAAAGAACTTTGATTTCAGGTGAGAAAGTCTTTTTAGTGAAGTTAAGCTCAGTATATTAAAAAAAAAGCATGACAGAGCTAAACTGAAGCACAGTATTTATCTAAGACATATTTTTACATTTGATTCAGAAAACAGTGAACACCAACTCTTTGCTGCAATTTGGGATACAATTTTTTAAATCCTACATTTTCACAAGACAAAAAATTCTCTACCGGCTCTGACTGCCAATCACCCCTCCCACATCATTGTCTGTGAAGTTTTGGGTACGCCTATACTGCTGAAGGCAAAGTGGCTGGGAAGAGGTCCTGGGGACCACTCTCCTGGACTCTTCAGCTGTTCAGCCTCCAGCTCTGTTTTTCTCTCTGTCTTCACGGACAGTTTGCTTCCACAACCCCTCATATTTGGGGAAAAGGACACCAGATGGATGAAGTGGCCACAGAACTGGTTCACATGCTACTTAACAGTAGGTCATAAAACACGTGATTTAAGTTCTGTGCTATAAAAAACCACCATTCTGATGGGCTGCAACACAGTTTTCTCATTCTTTTGGACAGTCTGGACAAAAACCTCAAGGAATATGTGTAAGGACTATCACCTGATGCCCAGAAGAGATCCACAGCCAAGTACAAGACAGGATAGATGCAGCCTGTCAGTTCTGGTCCAAGGTAGCCCTCAGTGATGTGGAAACAGGAAATCCCACATCATTTCACCTCCAGATCAGGAGCTGCTACTTTAACAATATGTTTACACACAAAGACATACATACTTACGTACAAAAGCTCTAGAGTCCACCTAAAGGTGGGTCTGCAATTTGTTGGAACTGATTCACTTGACGGTGCTTCTGTACACATTTAGCGTGAGGAATGACCCAGCATATACATTAAATGACAGCTAAACGTGCTCACAGTGCACTGGAGCACCTATCCACTGTATGGCTGCTGGGTCAAAAGGAAAACATCACAGAAAGGAAGGGAAAGCTTAAAGCGTGGGAGAAATGTCAAAGTTTTGAAAGCAACAGAGCAAGGGATAAATGTTCATTCACACCAATATTAGTTTTTAAAAACTACGGTGCATGGGTTTTAGAATGATATTTTTATAAAAATTATCTCCTGGAATTTTTAAAAATAAACCAAAAAATGCCCCAGCAATTTCCCCAAATTTCAGCTTTGGCTTTATTATTCTACTCTCTGTGTCTCCAATATCACTTCATTTTTCTTCTATTGGAAATTCAAGATGTTGTCTATATTATTTACTGGAATTTTAGGGAATGCATTTCCTCTTATTATCTACTTAATTGGACTATAAAATGTATTTTAAATAAAAGAAATTGAATAATCTAGTCAACTATTTAATAAAATTTTGCAACATGTATATATTAAATGGAGTATTTTTAATTTTAAGGTAAGGTTTTACAGAAAAAAAATGACATTCAAAGGATTTTTAGTCAGGGAAATCAACAAGACTCAAAAGACACTCTATTAAAAAAATAAATAAATAAAGATGGACAACAAGGGAAAAGCCTAACTGACCGTAACTGTGAAAACATGGTGAACCAAACCTAGCATTCACATGACTACAGACTAGGCTGACTACCCAGATTTGAAGTGACTACCAGAACACCCGCAGGCCAGCATTTTACGAGCACCTAAAAGCAAGCCTGGTTTCACACACAGCCACACCTTGGTAGGCATTTACTGGTACCACCCAGAGGAAACCATGCCTGCACTCAGCCAAGGGTAGCTGATGTGGGACACCACCTTCACATGAAGCCAAGAAAACGAGGGCAGACCTCAAAAAACAAATCTAAAGAAGACTAAAGCTAGATTCTGGGTTTCTTTTAAAAAATGCATAATAAATTGAATTTTCTTCCCTATGCCTTTAAATTCTACACATTCCTCTTAGGAGGCAATATTTTCAATAGATGGATGAATGTGATTTTGTGCTCTGGGAATTGATAGATTTCTCGTATTTCAAGGAAACCAATACTATACACCGTGGCACTTAATTTCTCCCTAAATTACTACCCATACAGATTTTACTCTGTTATTTAAACACGAGCAATTAAGCACTTAATCATGATTGATGCAGTTAAAAATTATCTGTTCAATAGAATCTTAGTCTTCAAACGTATAGAAACCTTTTTTGGATCCTTTTCCATTTCAGTAAGAAAATTACAGTCAAACTGCTTTCCTCTCCTAGTGACACACTCAAACCCAATTTTTAGGAGCCAAAAATTAGCAGCAGTGAATAATTCCTGGAAGAAGCTGCTGGTTTCAGTCCTATTTTCAATCGGCACCATGCACCCAACTGCAGTACCACTAATCAACACCCTTTTTAGCAGGCTGGTCATGCAAACCAGGCTACACAAGCTACAGAAACAGAACTCACTTTCAACAGCAATGTCCCAGGACAAGGCCACAGAAAATAGAAATTTGTGGAATTTAATGACCATGCTGGTTCTACATAAGTGCTGCAAGATTATACAGGACACTGGCATTTCCAGGGATGTTCATCTGGCATATTGCACATTTATCAAAGTTATAATTACTAAAACGAAAAAAAAAAATACAAAAAGAAAACAGGAAGAAAAAAAAAGCAGCAGAATCTCATAATTATGAAGTTCATCAGAACAAATACAATCATAATTCAAACTTAAATGGCACTAATTTTTTTTCCAAACAATTTTTAAACCCTCCCTTATATTTCTGCATTTTGTGTGCCTGGAAAGTTGCACAAAACATGTTGCTTCAGGGCTGCACCAAATTATACTGGGCATCCAGAAATAGGTGCATCTGACTCAGAATTTCTGCATGCCTTGCCAACCAATCAAACCATAAGAAACACAAACTATGCTTAAATTAAGCAATAAAACACTGCAAGCTGCAAGTTGTAACGTATTAGCATACGCCACACTGCAAGGAAGAACTCCTCAACAGGAAAGAGGTTCAAAGTATATTTGTACCCGGTTACGCTGAGAGTATCTTCACAACTGTGACTTTACGCAACTTGAGTCACACGACCAACGACTCCACACTGAATATTACAGAACAGGATCAAACATCAAATGAGGGTAAGTGCACTAAAGCAGTGATATCTTTAATTACCAGCTGTTAACAATCACCTTTTAAAAGCTTTATAAATGCAAAGGTTTTTCATTTGATGATCATACTTCTCTGTAGACAATCTTCCAGACAGACCTAATTTCTTTAATGACAGGGAACTGGTCCTAACCAGACTTAAGCAGCAGCTCATGCTGAGAATTTGTCATTTACCTTAAGCTAAAATGATGAGCTCAGACACCGTATTTTGCAGTGGTCCAGGGCAGGTGGGCAATGGGCCAAAGAGATGACCACAAAAACCCCATGGTTGTCTGGGACTGTTCACTCAGAAACATCTTGAAGACAGCAGGTGCAGCTGAGCTGTTTTATTTTACTCTTTCACAATACTATGCAGGCAAATTATGTAAATCAACTGGGCCAAATATGATCCCAGAGCTTTAAAAAAAAAAATATTTCAACATGAGAATGGTACAGTATTTATTTTCACGCCTCAAGGGTGTTATCAATAATTAGCAATTTACACAAAATTGCTAGAAAATGCGCAAAACAAACCAGTAGATTAATCCTCAGATATTTTCAACTTAAAAGCCAAAAATTAATCATAATCATTAGAGAATGGTCTGAGAACTCTAAAGCAATTACAGTCATTGATAACCACTGCGTACACAGGCAACAATATCAGCAATTAAAGGAGAGACCAGTAAGCGATCCATGCCAATTTTGAGAACTTTCCACTAACAGCTGCTGTTCCATAGCAGTCCAGTCATTTGACTAACTTGTAAGGTCATTTTCTAAATGGGAAGTGGTAAGTCTTAAGTTGGAGTTGCAAGGAGTTCTTCGAGTTGACAGCTACGTGTCAAGCATTGTGGCAATAAATTCCAAGCAACGGGGCAACTTAACTTCAACAGCATTATATTAATACACACAGGTTTTTAGATTGATAATATAAAGAAAAGTCTTCATCTACATTCATTATGGAACAAACTCTGCTATTAAACACTGCTTTGCACAAAGGCTGCAAACATAATATACAATCAGCTCTCAAACTAAAATACATTTAAGAGTTATTTGAACAATTGACATATTTCCTATTCATTTTACATTAGAAACACATCCAGATCTCCATGCATGCAAAAGAACATTTTCAGAAATGAATAAAACTGTATGTAGCAAAATAGGTTCTTTTGTACCATATAATTTTCCAAACTCTACAGTTACTTTTGCAGCAGTATTTCAATGGTTACTTTTCAAGACAAAGTATTTTGCCACTTGCAGTCTGTGTTACCCATTGAAAATAATTAAAGCAAAAATGTAAAAACATTGTCTACAGCGTACTGTGATACATTGCAGCTGCAGGTGATTTACCACATAATACACCGCAGTTCACACTGCACAAGCAGTCACTCGTGAGGCTGCACAAGACGAGATGATGTGGGGTTGATAGAAACCTGCACGTTTTAAAAAAAAAAAATCACACACCACTCTCACAAAATTCAAGAATAAGAAGATAAAGCATCCTTTTACTTTACAGGCATTTTGCTTGAGTAAGAGCTTCTGGATTGAGCCTGGAATTAATGGCTAGTAAACAGCTTTAGGATTTGGCCTGCCGTTTGTACCTGCTAAAGACTTCTTCATCCAAAAGTACTAGTGTTTGACTAAATATAAATCATGTTCATTGCTTTTATTAATGGAGACAGCAATGTACGTCAGTGCTTTTATATATACATATATATATTTATAAATATCTACATGCTTGAATGCATCAGAGAGTTTTCTGAAAGCCAAACCAGTGTGAGGTAAATGCCAGGGTGGTGCTGAAACTTCAAAGGAAATAAACCACGGTGCTAAAAGCTGTGCTCTTTTCACCCTCAGCAATGTCCAAGGGATCATCTTACAAGGGTGACCATTAGTAAGCCTTTAGGTTCCAGTTCCTTCATCCTGAGGGACAACTTGAGTTAATCAGACAGCACAGAGGTAAGAAAAGATCATTAGTCCCCTAGGAAACCAACTGGGCACAAGCAAAAGAAGAAAAAATTTACTGGCAGAGTAGCTAAAAAGCCACTCAAATTGAACTCTTACGTCTTAATTTTGAGTGGTACAATTAGAAAACATCTGTATACACAAAGAAGAAAAATAATCCTTTTTTCACCTTTCTATTGGAAAAAGAATTTAGAAACACTTCAGACTCAAAAGCTTGACATGACCTTCTACATGAAGAAAAGAAAAAAAAATTACTGTGGGTTTTGTCGGTTTTTGTGGGGTTTTTTTTTGTTTGTTTTGAGTTTTTTGGGGGGAGGGGGGTTTGTGATTTTGGTTTTTCTGTTTCCCCTCAGGATACAAGAGCTGGCAGTGTTATTTGCTATGTCTTTGGGGAAGACAAAGGTTTGTTTTAATAAACACAGTGTATTGAAAGATTCAATGCAGAACTGAAACAGCAAGCACAGTGGACTCATCCTATCTGGACACCTACCTACCTTGATATAAATCAATCTTAAACACCTGTCATCCAGAGGTTAGTTTGTAAGATAGAAAAAGTATTTAAGACATTTATTTGCAAAGATCTGGATTGCTGTTTCATCCGAGGTCATGAGCAGAAATATTCTGTTTCACTCCTGTTTTTGAAGAATTTGCACGAAACTTATACACAGTTTTAGAGGTTTGGTAGAATGTCCCAAAAGACAAAGTGATGCTATCACAGCAATATGATCACTTGCAATTTATTAAGCTATCTCAAGAGCATTAGGTCCATCCTTGTTCCATACTAGAGACTGCAAAAGCATACAGATGTAGAAGCGTGTTTGGGAGCTGCAGCTTCCTAAAAACACACCTGAAAATGAACAAACTACTCCAGTTCATGTGTACCTTCCTCAAAGACCTAGGATTTTGACAGCAACCTGTTTCAGAGAACCCATGAGACTGATTTCAGTATGTTCTTCCATGGTATCCCTTTGACTGTTTTCCCCATATTCTTACCAGTCTCTATCAGCAACTTAATTTGGCAGCTTTTTTAGCTCCCAGCCTCAGAGAAAATTGTAAAACTAGGTGTATCTTTAGCACTATTAAGTCACCTGCATCCTAGTTTCCCTGCCACGTACTGAGAAGCTGTGTTGCCATTCTGCTTTTTCTTCCACCAGTCATCCATTTCTCTAACTCAGCACCTTCAGACAAAGACAAATAATGCAAGAAGGGGACTCTCATCAACCATGTGATAATTAATCTTCATAAAATCGTTTAACAATGAAATTCCCAGCTCATGCAACAGTTCAGCATCTGCCAAAATATATGACACTTTCAAAAAGTGACTGGAAAAAACCACATCACAGGTTTAGTTCCAGGTTTACTGAAGTTAGGTTTAGTTGCAGTGAGTTAGAAATACATTCATGTTAGTTTACTGCTGTCAAGTAGTTTAATGGTATATGAAAAGCACTTCTATCATATGCTGCTGAGGCTGTCAGACCCAGCAAAAAGGAACAGTTCCATTTGTTGTTTCCTTCCACTTAATGAATCATGCAAAGCTGACTGTCTGGTTTTCTTATTCACTTATACATGTAATTTTAGAAATTAACTAGCCAGATACTTTTTACAGCTATTCAAAGTGAAGAGAAACAACTTTCTCCCGGCAAGGACGGAGCAGTAAGAGGAGCTGCTGAGGAGCAGGGGTTGTATAGCCACAGGGATGAGCACACAGAGTGTACTGCTGAGTCCAGACAGAAGGAGGCTGCAAGAACCGAAATATTAAGAGTTTGCACAATAATTTGAGCTGTGGTGACAGACAGGTCACACCTTTGAGATATTAGGTAGACAGAAATCATGTTAGGAATTACAAAGGTCCATCTCAACAAGGATGTCTGGGTTACCATCCTGAATAAGACAGTGACAACTGTTGTCTGCAGTGATTTAGAAAAATGCAGAATTATTTAAATACTTGGATTATTTAATAATGAACTTGTATATTCTGCATTCATCACTTGAAAGAAATTTGCAGCTCAGTAAACGACATCCTCCAGAACTGTACCTCTACGTGCCATCATTTTCACAAGGTGTCCTAACAGTTTTCCAGAGTTCATCATTAATTACTATTTTTAATCAAGTTAACATGCTAATGAGTTTTTAGAACTTGTTGCCAGCAATCCCCAGGGCTAGACTGCAAGATAACAATTCTATTCTTCTGCCACAAAACAGTATGAACTGCATGTGTAGTGATTTGTTGCTGCCACCTGCACACCCTCTAGAGGTAGGGAAGGCAGCCCTCAGTTCGAAATTAATCCATAGATCCATACTCGGAACAGCATAACCTGCCAAGGTCACATATCCATTACAGTATGCCTCACGTTTATAGACAAGGCCGAAAGACAGAACTTTATTACTGAGCCATCTCAAAATACTGACTACAGCAGATACCCTGTGGGGTCATAAGACATGGCTCTGTGATACACGCTGGACTGTGATGAAGGCAGTCACTGGTTCACTGCAGGATGCTAAATATAGACTGGGAGATGAATGGGCCTCTCTAATATACTGATCTCATTTCCAAAACCAAAATACACTTCAGATCTCTTGACTGACTCTTCTGTAAATTACTTCAAAATCTTTACAACTGTTCACATTTTCAGCCAGGATCGTTTTCATTTGAGTCTTACTTCATAGAGATTTAGCTCTTTTATACTTAAGACAGAGAAGAATACAATTTTGTCACGGATTAATAAGCCTGAAGAACATGCTCAAATTTTCATAAAATCATATTTCTTAAATAGCTGAACACTCTGCTATTAAATTTTATCTTCCAGATACAGATCATATCTGAAATGTCGCTGTTTTATCTTAACATATCTGAGTTTTCCATCACTATCCATTATATTATTTATTATTTAACTCCTATAGCTGGTGATAAAGGCAAGCCAAAAAAAATGCCATGACCTTTCATTGTGGTGAGATAATTTACAGATATGGGCATATGAAAAAATCCCGGAGAGCAAAATCATACAAAGGATTTTTCCAAGTAAATACTTCTCTTCTGAAGCTTACTGGTGTGGTATTGTGCCCAGTTTGGCACAGTTACCTCAGCTCCAGCTTTCCCATTCATGAACAGCAGCAATAACAACATTTAATCTAATATTATTATACTTTCAGATGTCTTTTAAATTTCATGAGTATTATTAACTCAGTAATGGTTTCAAGGAAAAATTCCCTGGACAAGAGTAAGACTGACTGAATCCCTTTCTGCAGAAAAAAGTCCCTGAGGACTGCATTTCTCACCGAGTTTCTGAACACCGGAGGGTATTTCAGATGCATCTCCCCAGGTTTTCCTCCAAGTGTAGATGTAGCCATGCTTGAGGTCAGAGATTGGACTGTATCTTGCTGTCCAGCTGCAGCCCTTCCCATGAAATGACCTGTAAGAGCAGCTAAAAAGTGACCTAAGCTCCAGCAAAGAGTGGGCCCAGATGGGAATAAACTAGCTGAGGCTCAGCTTCAGCAAGATTTACATGAATATTTACCAAACGAAAAGCAATCAGGAACACAATCAGGTAGTGAACAAAACTTCCATGTTGTATTTCCTCAGATCTGCATACGGGGTTGAGACCTCGATGGAAGAAAAATGTAAAGGTCAATATCATGTTTTATTTACATATAAATCCAGTAAATTGACTCATACTATTGCTTCAGCTTTCTGTCTACAGAGCACAGGTGAAACGGGGGAAAAATATTAAAAACGTATTATTAATGGAAGACGAACACATTTCTAACCTGAAAGCAATATATAGTATCAGTCAAGTACTGTTACAGTCAAGCAGACATTCATAAGTTCTCCTTCCTCTTAATGATTGTGTTCCCACCTAGATAACTTCTTCTGCCTCTGCAATGCCACAAATGTTCTCACCATAACTCTCCCCATGGAATATCTCCAAACAGCAAAATCTCATGCAGACTGCCCACACACAATATAGGAGCGTTGACGATTTCAGATTAGGCCTTCCTCTCTCCATAGAAGAATTTCTCAAGTATAGCTTCAGAAGCTTTATAAAATCTCTCTAATTCAGATGAGATTTTGTCATTATTCCTGAATTCCTGGTAGAGCTTTTATCAATGCCCAGTTTGATGGTCTCTAGTAATTACTCTGTAAATGCCTAAATCTATTAATAACACCACGAAAAAGTATGTCTACAAGCATTTTCATGATGAAAATCAAAATTCCTTCCAAAGAGTATTTGTAATTCAGGACCATCATCTGTCTCATCATAGCCAACAATAACCTCTCAACTCCAATATCCCACCCAGCAAACAGATTAGTTGCAAAGACAAATCACAGGTTTAGTCAGCAGTCAGTACGACTTTTGAGGAAGGATAACTCCCTTCCAGACAGTATCTCCAACCAACAAATGAAATCTCTTGTTTCTAAGCTTAAAGGGAAAGAAATATATCTGCTTGAGCAAATTGTATTATATAAAAATTTACAACACCCCCAGACATTAGCAAAGCTGTTCGTCTTTTATTCTAAATTCTGCTTCATCTTCAGTCTGCAAATGCAGTTGGGACATATCAAAGAGAGAAACGTGCAGAGATTCAACAACTAGAAGCTGAATAAATCACTTGAGAGCATGCATACTTATTGCAACTAACCATAGCTGCACCTGAAGTGTAATGGAACCTCCCCGAAAAGCAACATTTTATTAATATTTCTAGCGAAAACAAGCAGGTGTGGCCAAAGGCATGAGAAAAAGATGTTGAAGCGAGGTGGGGGTTGGTCTCTCCTTCCAGGTAACAAGCAATAGGACAAGAGGAAGCAGCCTCAAGATGTGCCAGGAGAGGTTTAGATTGGATATTAGGAAAAATTTCTTCACAGAAAGGAATGCCAAGCATTGCAACAGGCTGCTCAGGGAAGCTGTTGAGTTCCCACATCCCTAGAGGTATTTAAAAGACCTGTGATAGATATTGAACTCAGGGACACGGTTTTGTGGTGGATTTGGCCAGTGTTAGATTTACGGTTGGACTCTATGGTCTTAAACGCCTTTTCCAACCCAAATGATTCTATGATTCTATGCTTCTAAATTCTCATAACCACATTCAGAAGGGTCTGAGGGACAGGTCTAAGAAAAACCCTCCCACTAGCAGCACAGGCTCTTCCTTCCTCCCTCCCTGTTGCACAGATACCTGCAAGTAGCTCATTCACACACAGCTTTACTTTTCCTGCCATCTATACAGATCCTTCTGTGCAGGGCTGCAAAGAGCAAGACTGTGCTCCTTCCTGTGGCAATGATTCTTCTGGTGCATGTGAATGAACCTGACTCTACAGATAAGTATCAACTGCAGAGAGATGCAAACAGAAAAAGAGATTTCTTTCCTCCTAATGAATTTAGAGACTTCCTCTGACCTCAGTCTGCAAAACCTTCTCAGATGTAAAAGGGTTTTTCAAGCTGATGAATTTGCTGTGTGATTTCCTGGAAACATGGTAAGTCCTCTTCTCCAGTGGTGGGCCACCTGATGGGAAGGTGCTGCTTACCAGCCTCACAGTCGTGTGGATATCACATCAGCCTCATCGTGCTAGCTTCGACCGAGCCATCATCTGTCATTTCTCCCATGACAGGTGAGTTTCACCCTTTAAAAGACGCACTTACTGATACAGACTTTTCTCACAGAGAGAATGACCCACATTTTCAAACTCACTGCCAAGGATCAGTGGCCCTCCATCCCCACTACCAACAGAAATGCATCCAAAATAATATTTCATCTTAATTTTCCCACAAAAGACCCTCTCAAGTATGTCAGGACTCTTAGGCATATTCAGAAAGGCCCCAGCAGTAAATTTTAAGTTTAAGTGCACTCCTGTCACGAGAGATTCGAAGGGAAAGATTTGTGCATTTACTTCTAATGGGCAATTCTCAGATACCACAGTTATGGATGAGCTTAGGCCACATAAAGCAATTAAATTTAATGCCCTAGGAGAAGTTAGATGCTATTTCTGACTGAATGACCTCAAGAGCATGTGCAAGTGCTCTAATCTATGACACAAGTGAAATAGGAGGTATCTGAATGTGTTCCGTAGAATTTTTTTTCTCAAAGCATAAAGTTTTTATTCTCTTGGTTTGGTCATATTTGACTCCTGTCACCAGTCTGTTCCTTCCATATGATATCAGGCATGACTACAATAAAAGAATTAAAAAGCTACAGAAGTCTCAAAAGGCATTAATATGTTTGCTTGGTGAAACTATGGAGTCTCAAAGCAAGAAGGAAGCCAAGACAAACAGGAATATATTGCTTAAATCAAGACGTGGGCAGGTACTGAACTTCCTTTCTTCATTATTTCTAATCAGTTTAAGAGCATGATTCATTTGTTAAACTTCATTCAATACAAGTGGGACGAAAAAAGTGAATTACCCATCGAATGCACAATAGATTAATGAAAGGAAGCTGCAGGTACTTCATGCCTTTGAAAATTATTCACTCTTCAAGAAAATGCTTAGGGACATATTTGTGTCCATCTCTGTTAAGGAAAACACACACATTTATGTTTGAAGATTTTCTTGGATGAAGTCCAAACAGAAAATTTCAGATACGTCTGGCTGGAGGACTGCGTCCACCTCTGAATCACTGGACCAGTCTGTATATATTAAGAAATAATCACATAGTCTTTCAAGCAGAAGACACTGTCTGAGACTACACTTCAGTGCCCCAAATGATGAACGTTTTGCTGAGCTTCCTGTAACACAATTACACTGCAACTCGGATAGCTATCACAAGATAAATCTAATGCTCAACAGAAAATTGAAAATATTTCTTGATTAGGTGCAGCTGACCTATAAGACAGCCTTTGAACTTTTAATTAATATCTTTAAAGGAAGGGGGGTTTTGCACATGAAAGGGCAACTCCTTAAAATTATTTCACAATTGATAAACTGTACAGTTCATGAATTTTCTACCTTAACCGACCTGTGGTGGCAATCCCTTGGGTAATCTACATCTGGTCTCTTACAGGAAATCTGTAAAACCAACTTACAAAAAGAAACAAAAATCTCACAGAGAAAACAAGGAGAAAAAAAGTTGAAATTTTCCCCAAACTCAGTATACTTCACACAACACATGTTTACAAGTGACTCTCAATGCACCAGCATTAATTTAAAAATCCAACAATGAATGCTGTATCATATTAATGGTTTGGGAAATCGTTTGGGTGTTAAGGTTAACGGGAAAAAGCAACATTTATTGTTAAACAAACATCTGCCTCATTAGGAATAACATAGTAAATTATGTCTACTATGTATACATGTTAAAGATTTTTTGTTAGATAGTATTAATCATGCTTTCTACTCCATCTTTTCTACCTGAAAGCAGAAGACTCACTTTTGCTTCAATTAAAATCAGTTGCAAATTTCATTAATTTTCACCACTTATGCTAATGAAAACATGAACCATATAAGAATGTTAAACACTTGGCAAGTAAGTTTTACCTTTGAATTAGTAAGAAATAACTACCTTACCACAGTGAGATTTATTTGCACAGTCAGCAGTTCACATTGTCTAGGAATAAAAGGTTTTCCTTCTATATATTTTCTCCATAAAAAGAAGATTAATAAAGTAACAAACCATATGCTTTTCCTTTCCACTGAAACTATTAAGAAGAATTTAACTGCATTTTTATGAGTATTGTTAAGTATATTAATTATGCTTATTCTCATGTATAGGGAAATCACTATTATTAATTGAATAATCATTGGTATGCCATTTGATGATACAAATTATTTGAAATTATTACAAAATATTAGTCCAATTGTACTTTCATCCAATTCAGGAAACTTAATTAAGCTACAATCAACAGTAAAACAGGGTGAATGGCTATTAAAAATATAGTCAGACTTGGTGCATGGAAAGAGCATCAAGTCTGAATAGAAGTCATGACCTATTTTTGGATTTAAAACGTTGAACAACCCAGAAACTTCAAAAAGTCTCGGGCGAAGAAAGGTGTCTAGATCATTAAGATATTGTTCAGGGCCTACTTTGAAAATCTGTCACACAAATACTCTCTCACAGGCAATTAAAATCTTTATAAATTCTTTCTTTAATTCACTAAAACCACTACTCCTTTGAGAATACATATTTAATGCCATACTAGAAATTCATATACCATGCCTCAGAATAAATCTGTAACTTTAGGCAAGTTCTTTCATTATATGAGGCCATGGAAAATTTCCCAAGAGTCCCCACATCATACAAGACATTCAATAAGACAGGACAAGAAATGCCTCACCAAAGATTGGCACACCAAGAAAAACAGATCTGAGATAGGACTCTCATCCCCACATAGAAGGCTAATTGCATGGGTTTTGTAAAAGGAGAAAAAATTACAGCAAAAAGATAATTACAAAGAAACCTCTTAACTCATGTCTTGCTTTAAGACGAGGAAGGATCTGCTTGCAAAGGTTGTACATTTATTTGAAACTCAAATAGTAACCTACTATCCACCTTCCTAAATACAATTCCTAATCCCATTTGAGAAATAAACCTTACGACAAATAGAAGAAAGTCCACATGCACGAACTTTCCCCAATCCAGGTCTTGGTGACTCTTTCTTCAAAGAAAGCCTTTTGCAGTCATCTTTATAGAAAGCTGTGGATCAATTTTGATTTTTATGGCAAATTAGTTGTTTCCTCTGGATCACTACTCTTGAGTCAGAAAGTAAGGCCAGTACTAATAAGAAAATTTAGTAGATCAAGCCCGAAAAAATAAATGTGAAACAATATTTTACTAAGGTAAGCATCAACATTCCTGACACTTATCTACCGAAAATCCTGAGGTGGACAATAACTCTCCAACAAAACAAACAAAAACAAACAACCAAAACAAACAACCAAACAACAAAATCCCTCAAACCAACAAACCACCAACAATAACGAAGTAAAAAATAGAAGCTAGATGTTATTTAGTGCCTGTGACAGGCTTCCAGGAGAGGTCTGCTGTCCATGAACAACACCAGGAAAGAGGAGGAACAAAGCATAGCTGAGCACTCAATCTTCTCTGCCAATCACAAAGCAAGAGCAAGTGTGTTCAAAGATTGTTACATCTCCACTGCTCTGATCAGTACACAGTGACTGAGATAGCACAAGAAAATACTGGATGTGACCATAAACACCTATGAGGGCAATTAAGAGAAAAGCAGATACCTGCACCTGGTGCAGAATAAACCAATGTATCCATTCCGGCTGGGAACCCACTGTTCGGGTGGCAGGGCCAGCAAAAAACGGAGTTTCTACGGACCCAGCAGGTTGAGCAAGCCAACAGCATGCTCTCACGTGGCCTCACACTAGGGCA
Source organism: Struthidea cinerea (assembly GCA_013397865.1). Taxonomy (NCBI): domain Eukaryota; kingdom Metazoa; phylum Chordata; class Aves; order Passeriformes; family Corcoracidae; genus Struthidea; species Struthidea cinerea. The sequence continues at coordinate 2,548,383 of VZTI01001557.1, read as the reverse complement.
GCCAGTTGTGATCCTTCCCAGCTGAACAGGGATGTGCGGAAGACAGAGGAGATGCTGGAGAGCAACCAACATAGTCAGGAGCTTTTGTCTTGGAGCAGTTGATGGAGCTGAGCATGTTTGGTCTGACAGAAGGGTGATTTAACAGGTGACCTAGCAGCAGCCTGCCTCTACTTGAACAGAAATCACAATGATAAAGAAGCCAAAATCTTCTCAGAAGTGACAGAACATGTATAAAGGGACAATGACCATAAACTGCCACTTGGGAGGTTTGGGGTGGCTCTTCATTCTTCTCTCCCCATGTCAAACCCCCGCTTTTGTCAACAGGCAGGTGTTGTAGATCTGCAGGCTACTCAGCAAGGTGGTGGGACTTCCATCCAATGAAATTGAAGGCATTTAGAAAAAGCTGTCTCACACAACTGGGAAGAGTGTATCTGGGTAACTTCCTAACGTTCCCTCAAAACAACGTGTAGGTGAGAAATATGCACATGTATAGAACCACAGACTGCTTCAAATGCAGCAAATCACTGCAGATTTATACTGAAGTGCATCTAAACATCCACTATCATTCATTGTCCCTGAAAGAAAATGCCTACTGAAGTCTGGGTGCTACAGTTAAAGAGTTTTAAATTTTTACCTCCTCAGTACCTAGTAAGATTTGATTTGCTACATATTCATGTTGTCAACCTCATTATTTTTTAATTTGTAAATATCATGTTATTATTTATTTTTGTAAACATATAGAAATATGTTGTTACCCTAACAGCACCAGATCCTGACTCCGAAATGGTGCTTGAAAAGATGAAAGCTGTAGACCTACCTATAGAGCACCTGGAACTAGTTCATTAGATGCCATAAGATGGAAGAAAGAAAGATATAAAATCATTTCTCCTACTTTCAATAGTATGAGAAAAAGCAAGTCCTTTGGCTGTTGCACATTATTGGTTTTCTAATCAGAATACAAAACCTCCATAATTATACCAAGGGCACGGTGTGATGCAGCTCTGTTAGCTCACATGCAAAGACCTGCTGTTCAATAGCCATCCTGATCATTACTAAGCTGTATCCCTTCTGGCAGATCTGGAAGGCTAAAATAGCTAGTTAAATCTTTGATGCCATCATTAGATTTTTTTTTCCAGAAATAATTTTTCAATCTTCTTCCATCAATAACGCAAAAGACACAAATAATACCATACAGGCTCTTGCAATTCAACTAACACTGTCTCTTATCTTCTGCAGTGGCCAATGGGGGATGCCCATGAAAATCTATCAACACAGGTCATGCAAAGTGCTACTGTCCTTGTGCACACATCCAGGTGTGTGATTTGGGATTCAGAAGCTTCCAGAGCAAAAGCTGGTAGCTTTGTAGACAGAAGGACATCCCCACAACAAATGTTAAAGACTTCTGCATGGATTGTATTACAAAGAAGTCAGTAAGGAACAGAAACTTTATTATTCCTGAAATAAATCCAGCATGTTAAATTAGGAAACTTATGCAACTAATTATATCCTACCAGTATAAACAGTTTCAAAGAGGAGTATTTTTTTTCTGAACATCTCATACCATCTCATTTTCAGAATGTCAATTAAGAACAAAAATAATACAAAGTCCTTATGATAACTGAAGTTGAAACCCGGAATTAAATTTGCAACAAATCTGGAATTCCCCTTTGATCATTCTAAGGCAATGGCTGTACATTTTTATCACACCAAACAAGCCATAATAAACTGCAACAGCAATAACAGAAAGAAATCCTATGACATCCCAAGACAATGCTTTTGAAAAGTTACAATATCGCAGCCTTTTAATGTAAGCACACGTGTTAAATATGCACATGGCTCCATATGTAGGTGATGTGGTGTGGCATAAATATTTTACTAGCAGGAGTTTGACTTACTGACTCATTACACACAAATGGTATGAATGTTCTTTTCTGATTTTATAAGTGTTCATATTTTGGCGCCCCTGAATAATTAAGAACAGAAAACTGTGGTATCTGAAAAGAAAGTTTTCAAAAACTTGCAGGAAAGATCTTAAATTTTAATAAGGCTTTCCATGTAAAGAACTACTGAGGTGCACAAAAAAGGAGTCAAGAAACATGTAATTTATGGCTTTGCTCCCCAGCACAACTTTACCGAAATCAAAGGCCTTTGCTCAAGAGTAACTTCTTCCCCTAGTTGCAAAAGTTTGCAGAATAGCGGTCTTTTCTAGAATTTGGCAAGTTTGTATTTACAAATAAACTAATCAATTGACTTCTGAATGTAGGTCACAACACTCATTCCTTAGGTGGCCTCTTTTTCTCTTCTTTGAAAGGGCAAGAAGAAAAAACGAGAGCTAACTGGGCATACTTCTCAGCTCTGAAGTGTTTTCCCCTATGGAAATGATAAATGAAAATATCACTGCAGGAATTATTTCTTATTTGTAACAAATCTTCAATTCCCTAGTTCCTGTTTAAAAAATAAACATGCAAATCTAAACGAACTGCTAGATCAAAGCCTTTAAACCAAAAGTCTGCAACCACCCTTGCATTACTTCAACCTGCATATCAGAGTGAGGTTTCAGGAGACCAATGATCTACTCAAAAGGTCTCACCCCAGATAGCCCATTCCTGTAACAGAAATAGTACAGAGCTATAATGGGCTCCACTGCAGTCAAGAATAGCTTAGCCGTGGTAGAAGCAGACATCTCCTCCATGCACTTTGTCAAGTCTATGCAACTGTAAGCTACTTGTCTCAAGACTTTTTTTTTTCAAATAGTTGAGGCTTTTTTATTATGTTTTGGTTTTTAATTCTGTAAGAAAGCCTGTTTTCCGAGATGCAACTATATTTGATCAGGTGGCTGGAAAAAAAAGAGCCTGAAACACCATAAATATTATCTTATTATCTGGCTGTGATTAAATCAGAATTATATAAATACATTAAAATAATTCGTAGACTGACAATAAGGATGGCTGTCAAACCGAAATCCAATGGAACTTCAAATGCACCTTAAACACTGTATCATTGTCAGATACATAAAGGTAATATTATTACTAGGTGTCTTATACTACAGTAATGTTTCAAGCTCTTTCACACAGATCTGTTCAGATAAAAGATGTAATGTTGGCATTACATCTGCCAAAATTGCCATTTGCAATTAAAAATTAAAACTGGCACTCTTTCTATGCAGGCAATTATCTAAACGCAGCTGGCAATCTTCCTTGTTTACAGCGCTGCTGTGTCATGACTACACTCCATTTGGAAATTTACTACCTTGGTTTTGTTTTGGTTTTTTTGTTTGTTTTTTTTTTTTTTTTTTAAGGTTTAAACTTGCCACCTGTATTTCCAGCTTGAACTTTTCTGGTTTTAAAGATTTCTATCAAGAACTCAAACAAAAAGGTCCAAAACTAAAATCTGCAGATTTTGTATGGCATCTTCAGGCACTGCAGTAAAATGATTCCTAGTACATATTTTGATGATTGTCACAACACTAGTTTACATCCGTCTAGGCCACAGGATAACACCTGTAAGAATCCAGACAGTAAAATGTACCAAATAAATGCCCTCCAAGAAGAAAATTTCGGGTGTAAGTGCTGATTTTCAGAGTAAAACAGAATAAATACAAAGATCATCTAAGTGGACAAAAATCCTTTTACTGAATAATATATGACATTACGTTTATTTCTACTGCTTGCTATCTATAGCAATTGTCATCTACTAAATGAATTTATCCACAAAGTATCTTATTAATCAGACTGCCATGGTTTTGGCACCTTTTTACTTACAGCAGCTGCTATTAAAGTAAGATTTGGGGGTTCCCCTACTGCTAGGAAAGGAGCACTCTTTATGCTGTCGAACAGCTTTTAGGGAACCGTTGCTTTTTTAGCTAAGATGCTGCAACCGCTAGGTTGATTTCCACAACTATCATGGAACAAATACAGTTACTTACAGCATATCAGTTAATTATTCTGATTCATTTATGATGTATTTCCTGTAGGCAGAGATAGAAATACCTGATATTATATCCCCAATATAGTAATGCCTAATTTCATTCCTCTGTAATTGATCACGTTTTCACCTATAAATATGATCCATTATCACAACTCCTTGTGAGACTGTATTGCATGTTTTGCTCAGCCATCCAAATGGATTTTGAGCAAGGCCTTTCCCCTGAATATTACCAAAACCCATAAAAACAGGGGATTGCTAATGAACTGAGGAACATGGCTGACCCCAAGGATACTGCAAGCAGTGACAGGCACAGGTGCCCTCACACAGGTGTCCCGGGCAAGCCCCTTGAAGTTAAAGCAGCACAAGTTTCGCAGCGCGGGGACAGTACCGCTCTCCACTGAGCGATGATACGGAACATGTATTTCCGTCAGGGGCTTTTTCAGAATGAGGGTGACAGGAGCAGTCACTTGCTAAGATCAAAAGCGCAGCAGCGGAAGGCACCGGCGGAGAAGCCGCCAGCGCGGCGGCCGCTCGCTGCGCCCTGCCTCGGGCGGCCCCCG
>VZTI01001557.1:2531566-2541764 GCA_013397865.1 Struthidea cinerea | reverse complement strand
GCCCGGGGCCGGAGCTCGGCAGCGCCCGCCGGCCCCCGGGGAAGCCTGGGAGCCCCGCGCTGCCCGGGGGACAGGACAAGCCGCCGCCCGGCACTTCAGCACCCACTCCACGAAAAATAGCTGCATGTCACTGGTTTTGCAGCCTGAGCACCACGATGTGAAAATGTGACACTAATTCCTGAAGTGTTAATGAAAAACAGTAAGGTAGATGCTAATGTTAAGAGAAATTCAAGAGAAGCATTCAGAAATTAGTNGGGGAAGCCTGGGAGCCCCGCGCTGCCCGGGGGACAGGACAAGCCGCCGCCCGGCACTTCAGCACCCACTCCACGAAAAATAGCTGCATGTCACTGGTTTTGCAGCCTGAGCACCACGATGTGAAAATGTGACACTAATTCCTGAAGTGTTAATGAAAAACAGTAAGGTAGATGCTAATGTTAAGAGAAATTCAAGAGAAGCATTCAGAAATTAGTTTTCGGGGATTTTTTGTCTGCGTGCTGGCTAGTTAGGGGCCAGGCTCTCAAGCTTTGATTAACACACCATCTTCAACGTCCAGAAAAGAAGAAGCTGAGACACATCTCATATTTTGGCAGTGAACATTAACTTGTGCCCCTACTAATGCAACATGGACCCACCAACAGTACTAATTCATTGCTATGTGTCCAATGCCATTCAATCAGATGTCTTTAAATGAAGAGCTTAATCTTCTTCCTATCATCACTACACTTTCTCCTCCACTGCAGGCTACTTCAGACAGGAACTTTCTAACACGTGAACCACAGTGGCCACTCACACTCGTGATAAGGGATGGCAGAAACAGCATACATGTCAAAACAGATGTTAAGTAGTTGATACAACTAACCACAGAAATCCCATTAATATTTAAGCTTTCCAGTGGCACATATCTACTCTTCTTTCTTTGAATTGTAAATTGAGTTAGTTAATCCTTCATTTACTACTTGTTTGCATTTCCCTGGTTTGATATATGCAAGTGTTTATAATCTTCATTTTTTTCATCCCTCTGTACTCATTTACATTCCTTTACCATCAGCCACTCCTCCAGAACCATGCTTAGTTTCAAACTCTAGTGGCCTTAGTCACTTGAGTAAAATATTTGAGGGCTGATACTCAAATTCTGGAAAGCCAAACTTCATTTGAGAGCACATGGTCCAACTCAGGCAGGCCTCTGTCCCATGAGCGCTCACCCTTGAGCTTCGATTAATTGCTGGGTTGGGCAATGGCACAGCTCACAGCAGCACACATGCATCACTGTTGATAGGACTGAGGCTTTAAACCGAGGATTGGGCCAATAAACTATGGACATTACTGAACTCCAGTTCCTGATGTACTTTTTGTGATCCATTAAGAAATATTGTTATAATTCTGTGCCCTCTAGTGGTGCTTAAAATCATCAATTAATTTAAATAATTGTAAGGAAAACAGTCTGTGTGCACAAGTTGAGCCAGTATTGAAATGCAGCCATAGATGCCAGAACAACTAGAAGCTAACAAAAGCAATACACTTAGTGATGAATTATTTTATTTTTTACAGTGTGTGAACAAGTGTATTTTCCCATCTGTTATCTGTTATTAAATAAATCCTTTTAAAAGTATGTATTATGAGAAGACATTTATGGTAATGAATCTAATCCCTACTTGTTCATATGTCAGATAACCAGGGCATGATATGCTGGTTGAATGCGGAGGAGATCATTAGCACCCAGGCAGCTGCCTGCCCTCTGGCAGGCAGAGGGGCTGTGCTGTGTAACAGAGCTAGTCCTCATCTAAGTATTTATTGCAAAATACAGGTTCACATTTATAGGACAACAAATTCCCCTGATATTTTGGCTCCAGACTATATAACACCTACAGAGATGAGTCGTTTGAAATTCTAGCATGTCCACATGGTCCAAGGTCATCCTGGGTTCAGATGTCAGTAAGAGGATCTATTTGACGAAATCTCCAAGGCAAGAACATCCCAAGGAATCTTGACTTCTCGAGGCAGCAGGTACAGTATGTCACACCTACAGAGGGACAAGGAAAATGGCATTCTAAAGTGCAGCTTTAGAGCCACTATTACTATGCTTTATGGCAAATGTCAACAGCATATTCTTCCAGATTTTTAAAAAATAGGTTTTAAGATTGCATTGCATTTTCCAAATGTATACATCAAATGTTACATATCCTGACTTGTGGAAGGATCAGCTGATACATATAATCTTTTTTGATCAGGAGCCAAATGTTACATATGTTTGGTATTTTCAGGGTTTTCTTTCCAATGAGTGAGTTACTTTTGATAAAGTACTTTTGATACTGTCTTACATCAGTGTTTCTGGTTTAATAAAAGAGAGGAAGCAATTTAAACAGCAGTGATAGTCTCTTATTCCCTTATTTATAATAAAATATTTTTTTTGCTGGATCACGTACACTTCTTTTCTAAGGCATCTACTAGGGCAGTTTTGGGGTTAGCTACACTAGAATTTTAAGCAAGCCTTCACAATGACTAAATTTGCAAATGAGTAACAGGAATACTGAAATGCACTTGGTTTAATTGTGACACAGGGTAGATACTAATAGAAGAAGAATTTTGTTACAGGGTAAAAAAAAGGGGAAAAGAAGAACAGCCAAGTTGGAGGGCACTGGCCAGAGTTCAGGAGGTCCAATTCACTGCTTTGCTCCATGCTGCCGGTATGGATAGGATCTGGAGCCTATCCACATCAAATCCAAAGTACCTGAGCATGTAGCTGCCTCAAGTCACTGATAGATGCTTACCAAGCTGGTGAAAACCAGTTGAGCACCTATATGCAGCTTTTAATATTTTCATGGATTTGAAGAATCTCTCTTTGTGCCTGAATTACGTATCTGTCACAGGGGGTGGTAGCAATTTTTTCACAGAGGGATTGTTAGCATAAATTCATGAAACAGTGTAAGATGCTCAAATGCAGCAAAATAGGGAACAGTAGAAATCACATGCACACTGTGGCTGTTTTAAGCAGAAAAGCAGCCAGAGTGCAAGCTGGAGGGCCTTCCTAGCAACACCTTGCAAAGGTCGGTTTACTGTGGTATCATGTTTTGAGTTCATTTGAGTTCCTTGTTAATAACCTTTTTCAGGTTATATAATTGCGCAAGGTGTCATGTATGCTCTAGTTTTGCATCTCTTTGTAAGATTTTTAGCTTTCTGCCTAATTATATGAAGGAGGGGATACTCATAGCTATTCTTGGTGACAAGCATACAAGAGTCAGGAATAAGTTTTCAAAGCACATAGGTGTTAGGAACAATTCATTTATGATGTTGACCTGTTGTGTAGACTATAATACATGGTGTGCACCTCCAGAAAAACCCAAATCAAACATTACTATTGCATAATAAACCATGAGCAAAATGTCAGATGAGGTGAACAGCATGTTAGGATGCACATTATAAGCTGCCCAGTCAGCACATGTAACATGCTAGCAGCTGTAACAGGGCTCTGACATTAATACTAAAAAATGTTGGAATACATTGCATTAATATTCCAAGATGTTGGGATATTTTCCTGCAAGCTTTATTCACATAAATTGAAGAAGCGAGACTGTCAATAGCATGAGGCATTCATACACTGAACACAGCAGAAGGGATGGCCCAACCTTCTCTTCTTTGTGAGGTCCCTTAACCCTGAACTCAAGGGAGTACCTTCAAAAGAAATTTAGTTTTGATGTGTCATTTATGTGTTGATTTTGATGGTAAACTGCTACGATGTGCTGACTTTGAGGAAGATCTGCCTCCACAAAGAGCTGTCCTGTGACCAGACTTTCATTCCAAGCAGTCCATCTCTGTGTTACTACCAGCACAGGCTAAATTTTGTTCAGAAGACAAGACATGTATGGCTCACTCACAGAACCTGTGCCTACTTGGCTGCAGGTATACTAGAGACACTTGTGCTGGGTTATTACACCTGTAATAACCCAGTAAAAACCAGTTTTACAGCCTGTAAAAAAAACCCAGTTTTACACCCTGTAAAAACCAAGGGCAGTTCCCAAACTGTTAGCAATGGACCCCTTCCTCTGCCAGGACCTGTTTGCTCCTTCCCAGCTAGAGGAACAGTTTGGCTGCCTCTCCTCACCTGGTCATGATCGATGGCAGAAATTCCTGGCCTTGCTTGTGTGCTGTCTGGCCTGTGCTGGAAAAATGATCATTTTGCTTCCTGACTTCTAGTATTTCCTCCTACTCATCAGATATTAATCCCTGATAAGGGAATTAATTTATTCCATTGATTCCTACTTAAATAAATATCTAAACATCACTGTCCATTAATAAGGCATGCCTCACCTCCCTGTAAAGTCATTATCTAACCGAAAGAGTGCTCTCCTAAATGGCTCCACTCTTCATCTCCTTTACTTCCTCTTTCACCTTCTGGGGTTTTTTGGATGGGTTTTGTTTGTTTACTATTTTGTGGTGCTTCTTTTCCTTCCTTCCCTTCCCTTCCCTTCCCTTCCCTTCCCTTCCTCTGTTTGTGATGCAACTATCTGGGCTCCCGAACAAGCAGAACAAGCAGTCTGGTGACAAAACAAAGCCATATGTCTTGAAAGGTGCAAACCCTGCCACAGACCATTACCACTCTCTAATCTAGCAAAACAAGTCATGTGACAAAGAAAAGAAAAGAAAAGGAAAAGAAAAGAAAAGAAAAGGAAAAGAAAAGAAAAGAAAAGAATAGAAAAGAAAAGAAAAGAAAAGAAAAGAAAAGAAAAGAAAAGAGAAAAGAGAAAAGACAAAACCCCAAAACACATAGCCTATGCTGAGAACTGCAGAACAGTTTAGAGTCCTAAACTGGGAATATAATACAAATAGAATAGAATATTAAATATTTTTTCAGATAGAAAGGTTTGTTTTCTTAGAAGACATGGATTTGCAAAATAATACTCCCCAAAATACCTAGAAGTTCTGAAGAAAACATGCCAATCAAAAATGTCAATGTTTATTGCAGATTTTATAGCTTAGAAGAGTTTCTACATATGAAAAAAGATCCTTGGGATATTGGCTTCAAAATTGCTTGTTTTCAAGCAGAAGAGTGTAATTTGGTTAACTTGCATGTCAGCAGTTCCTTCCAGCAGGCATGATAACAACCCACAGCAGACTTGAAGAAATCCTGCAAGGTCAGAATACAGATACTTAGAAATTCATCAAGAGGATTTTTTTTCAGGTTTCTAGTGTAGGAAACAAGTAAACATCTTTTGTCATTGTTGCTGTTGTTATTTGGACTTATTTCTCATTTCTTTTGGTGTGGAGAAAATATTTTGTGAAAGTTTAGCTTGATCCCTAGAGTTAGCAAAATTCCTTTAAGACACAGTGATATCTAGTCTTAGGCATCTAGGGATGTACCTGAAAAAAGATGGTGGCAGATGAAATAACAAAATACATGAGATGTATCTCATGATGAGCTTTTCCTTTAAACTGCAGTGACCTTTATTATTTACCAAACATGGACATCCGGCCATCTCCTCTCTCTCCATCTCTGCACATCTCTTCCACTTGTACTACGACAGGTCTGATTTTGAAAATTCCTATTCAACTGTGGCCTAATCTTTGAAGCACTGAAATTTTTGGACGTTATTATTTTAGAATCACATAATTTTTCTCTTCTGAAAATACATAGAAGCACCTCAATCTTCACTTGATTCAACTGGAACCATTTATGTTGTTTGTTTCTATATACTAGCTAGTAGATAGTGGAGATGTGCTCACCTTTACTCTCCATGGTCCAAATAATTTTAATAAAAGACTGTGCAGAGTAGCAAGGAGAGAGCCAAGCACTTAAGGTGTTCTTGCCTCAGAGTTCTTATATTTCAGAACTGCTGAACATCTCTAGGTGTTCCTCCTGGGCAGCAGAGCCATGTTGAGACTTGAGGGAGTACTCTGACTACTGACCACTGGGACAGGTTGGCAGCATCACTAATCTCATGTATGGGACACAATAGAAGATACTGTCTGCGTGCTTCTGGAGAGTTTAAAAGGTTCCTTGTTTGGTGCCCTGGCTTGTCTGGCCCTCATGTGAAGATGCCTATACACTTCATGTATTATTGAGATGGCCCAGTCCTACCACAGGAGTCTGGTTTCTGCTCTTGAAATAGGACTTAAAATTTTAGGGGCTAAAGCACAGAGTCTACTGTCATCTAAAGTCTTTCTGAAGTTCTAGGAGGGATTTTATATTCTCTAAAGATCATTAGTTGTTCATTTGCATACAAATGCTCTTGCACCTGAAGTTTTATTCATAGCCTAAATGTAGGACTCGAAACAAAATTATTGTAAGTCATTGTAACTGGAGTAACATTCTTTCTAAATTAGACTGTTAAACACTAACCTAATATATTCTGAAGGTACGTTTTAAAATAAAAAATTAATTTACTGCCCCTTTTCATAAAATTGTGAAGATATTTGGCCTTTTTCCTGTGGTGGTTCAAATAATTTGGCAGTATCTGTGATCCTCAAAGAATTTGAATAAGATGTGCCCTCTGAGTTACTCAGGTGACATAACAAGAACTTACTCATAAGCTAGAGGCACCACAGAAAGCAGCAATAGATAAGAACTCTGGCAGCATGTGCTTCCATTCGTGTATCAGAGGACAGTCTGGAAACCTTCAGTGGGAATTGTATGCTTGGGACTCCTCCTTTCTACTCCTGTGTTCCTGTTGAATTCAGTGAGATTCATTCCTGTCAAGAGGTAAACCACAAAGAGATGGAGGTAAGAGTGTCTAAGGTCTATACGGCCCTCAAGAGCTCCTTGGATGTGTAAATTGGATGAATAAAAACATTCAGTTGGAGCTGTTGGAACCGTAGCACATCAGAAAAGAATACCTTCTTTTGCTTCTACAGGCATGGTTAGACACTTACACATGTTCTTAAATCTCATCCTCAAGCACACATTTCAAAAGTCTTAATCAGGAGAAAGGTGAAAAACAAGAAAGGAAAAGTTAAGAGAAATGTAGGTGATCTGGTGAGGCTGTAAGACAGGAACAATAGTGAGAGAATTTACAACAGGTAAGCAGGAATCATAAACACCGGGAATGAGATGATAGTTCAGAACAGGGCTTTTTCCCACACTGCTTAAAGGGGTGATCTAACAGTATCCCTTGAGAAAGGCTGGAGGTAATTATTGAGCTTCAAAGTAGAATAAAATTAATTGTGATATATCTAAAGCTATCTTGTTTTATGCATCCACATATATTATTGCCTGCAAGGAAACATAGGAGCCAAAAGTGGGTTTTAATATCCTTGTAGGGCTGGGGAGAGGATGATTAAATGTCATAGGCCAGATTTACTAGGCAAGTATTTGCATGAGAAGCAAGATGCACAAATATAGATATAAGGCAAAATCCAGGACCTTTTACCATGAGTGTGGTCAGACACTGGCATGGGTGCCCATATACGTTGTGAAATCTCTGTCCTTGGAGTTTTTCAAAGCTTAGCAGGCCTCAAGGAACCTGGCATAAATTTGATGAGAGGCATGCGTTGGACAGGTTGAAGTAGATGACCTCTAGAAGTTCTTTCCAATCTAAAATATTCCATGAGTCTAGATGACCTTGGCAATGAATACTTTATGACCTACCCTGTGAAATAAAAACCCATTGATAAGTTTGACCTGGTCAATACTCTAAGGACACGTAAGCATCTGTCACTGCTGATACCCTGCCCCTGCTGCAAAATCACAAACCTTACGTGCAGGGGGCAGAGGGCTGAAAGGATAGCAGTGGTATCTGCCTTCGATGTAATAGCTCCTCCAATTGCCTCTCTAAAAAGGAGAGAGGAGCAGTGAGGATGGCAGGAGAATGAGCAGAGAGAGGCATCATAACACAGTCCTATGTGAGCATAACCCTGAAGAACAGCACAGGACCAGGTGCCTGCCCACTCTCCACCATGGGTCCCAACGCTCTGCAGCCCACTGACTTCCCATTCCTTTCTCCAGTCCTCCCTGCCATAGCAAACATCCTCCCTTTTCTCATCTCTTTCTTTTCCTTGTGAGATGGTTTGAATTTGGCTGAAATTTTTGCAGCATGACTTTTCAGTATCAAGAGGTTATGGGTGATAATTTGTTGGAAACCTTATTATCCCCAAATAAAAAGGCAGCATTTAATTTTATTTTTTATAAGGGACCAGTTATTTTAATTGCCCTACCTAGTGGACCATTTAAAGAAAGCATTGAGTGCTCCCAGTCTGAATATCATGTTTTTGTTAACATTTCCCTGCTAGTGTGTTGAAATTTCTAGCCCTTTTTGAATATCCTGATCAAACTTTGCCTCTGGTTAACAGGACATTCCCATTAAACCCATTTTTGTTGTTTTATTTAAAGAGGGGTCAAATCCTGCCTCTCTTTTGTTATTCTACCTGAAGATTTTTATTCTGCAGGGAGGTTCATTGGTTCCAGCTAATGAGAAGAAGAAAACAACCAGCTCAAGTTGATGATACCATAAATGCTTGGAATGAAAATTAAACATTATTATTAGCAACTTTCAGCAGGGTTTAAAGTGCTGAAACTTAACCTTGTCATGTGGATCCCTACCACTTAACTTTAATGAGTAACCAGTAGCAGGAGAGTTTCCTATATCGTGTGAGCAGTAGCTGCTGAAGAGAGATATGACATATTATCTAGATTGGTTTATAGAAGCAGCTATCCTATCACTGCAATAAGGAGGGAAACTAGAAATTTAAGCCATTATCTTCTAAAAGGTTCACTATAAAACTATGGTTCTCAAATTGCTTTTAGAGCATAATGATCATGTACTGGAAGCAAAACTTGCACATATTTCAAAAAGAAATGATGGCCTAAGTGATTAACATGGGTGGTAAGTAAAACCAACAAGCTGCCTTTATAACTCAGTTTGAAATGGTTATCATAATTATTCTATCTTCTTTATGTTAGATCCTGATAGCAAACCTTGTTTTGGTTTTTTTTGGTTTTTTTTTTTTTCTTCTTTAAAATGTTTCACAGAGCATTTGGAGCAGAGTGGAGAAATAGTTGAAAGCTTAGAGATGAGTGTTTTGGAACATTCTGCAGAGCACCCTGTCTGGGGCCATAAACACACGATTCAGTTGTAACCTAAAATATCTTATTGAAGTTGTTCTTTCCATTCACTGTCTCTTTCCATATTTAAATCCATACAGATAAGGATACCTCTCTGTTTCCAGAGGGAATCTGTACACTTGAGTAGCGTAACAGTGGAGGCAGTTTCCTGCTGAAACAAATGGGCTTCAGAAAGTAATAAACATTTTATTGCTTATTTCTGCTCAACTGACAAGGAATTACTGACCTTATTTTCTAAAGAGGGGAGCATGTGAAATACTGATGACAATTTTGGAAGACCAATGTTGCTTTAGACCCCAAGTAATATTGATTAGGATATTATTCCCTGTTACAAAACAAACAGGTTTTGTTTCCTTCCGATGGTATATGACAATATTTTTTTGCACATTGCTTTTGGTTGAGGAGCCTTATTGAAGGCATTTTGGGTTCATGCACCCAAATGGAGTAATAATTTCCATCGTGTAACCTTACCTTCTCTTGCATAATTATTTGCTGCCCACTGAAGCGGCACATTCTCTTCCTATCGCACATCTTTGAAATCAAGCAACGTGCTTTTTAAAGGGGAAAAAAATTACAGTAAAACACACATTGTGGAGATGCTCCACAACCATGAAGATACTAAACATTTCATTTCACTTAAGACATCCCAACCATCTGCTTTAGAAAGCTGGAGCTGGTAAACTGAGAAGCTGTGGGGAGGGAAAGGAAAGAAAACCAGTGGCCCTAAATCTATCTGTATTTGATACCGTCCTTAGCGCTGTGATGCTGCTGGTTGCGCTCGCAACCGAGTGCGGGGCCGAAAGCATCCTCCGCATCCCCGCATCCTCAGCATCCTCAGCATCCCCCGCATCCTCAGCATCCTCAGCATCCTCCGCATCCTCCGCAATGCTCAGCCGCAGTGGTGCCCAGATCCGTCGGAGTCTGTCCCGGGGGCGGCCTCGGGGGTCCGGGGGTCTGCCGGGGGCCGGGACCGTCAGTAGCTCGGTGCCCTCAGCAGGTGGCAGTGGCGTCCCGCGGCGGGCCGGGTGCGCGGACCCCCTCGGCTCCCGCCCCGCGGGGCTCCGCGGCGCGGAGCGGCTGCTGCGGGGTCCGGGGAGCGGCAGCGCGGGCGGAGAGCAGGACACGTCCTTCTTCCCCGCTCACCCC